>VZRE01005696.1:7842-50981 GCA_013396775.1 Cephalopterus ornatus | reverse complement strand
AATAGCAACAGTCTGCGCATGCCCTACTGAGGGGCAAAGGGTGAGCGACCCCTGCCCACATAATCTTCCTCTCATCATCATCTTTCTCACCCCTGTGTATGACCTCTACCATTGTGTTTCAAGGGCAGATGTATCCATCTTGCAGTACGTAGCAAAACCAAGGAAGAACTCAGCTCTGATAATAGGGGATATCAAGCTGACTTACTAAAAGGCACAATAGACCTTACAGTTAACTTGTGTCATGAAGTTACATTTTACAATACTCTAGCTGGTTTCACATCCTAGTATGATTTCTTTCTCACGCCTCTATGCTCCACTGATCATCTAATTCAAAAGTACCCCCCTTGCAGGTCCTGATCCCCTGGTTGTCCTATATATGCCGTGTGATGTCATTCAAGATGATCTGCCCCGTGACCTTCCCTGGAACCGTGATCAGACTCACAGGCCTGTAGTTCCCTGGATCCTCATTCTGCCTCCTATTGACACAGTCCAGGTGGAATTCAGTTCACAGATTAAAATAAATAAATAAAAGTATTAACATTTGGGCATACACTAGAGCCTGATATTTGAGATCCCATTTTGATCAATGGAGAGCGAGCTGGAGTCTGAAAAGCTATTCAGTTTAAACTCAAGCGAGCGAATACATCTGAGTGGCCTAATTTTCTAGGTGAACACTGTATTCCTTCTCTGTCTGATTTTCTTTCTAGCAAAGGAGGAAGAACTGCAGCACAGGGAAAAGCAATGTTGAGCCAACAAACCATCCCTCAAACGTGTGAGACATTATTGCTTGAGGCTTTATTTTAGTTACCAGTGCTGGAGGTCTCATGCATTCCCTAATTTCCTTCTGAACAATCAATGCTTCCAGAGCACTTCTGGAGGTCTTGTTTTCCACCAAAGCTCAGTAAGAGGTTTGTCTCTTTCTCTCAGATAGACAGTATGTTTTTCACTATGACATCTCTTGTAAATGTGCAGTACATGGGTTGATATTCAGTATTTGTCTTGAATTTGAAGCTGAGACATTTCTTGAAAGAAGTATTCTGTTATAAGCGCATCCTATACAAGCCCTGACTATCCATGGTTTTGAAATGTCCCTGAAGCACTGAGATAATTCCACTTCGGAAGGTGTAGCTGTGTCCTGATGTATAGCCATGTACAGAAAACCTGTGGAAACTCCATACAGAAAACTTAGAGACACTTCAGAGTTCATCACCTCTTACATGCTCAACAGGAAAATGTGGTATCCAACTTCGTAAAGAAAGGAATGATAGACATGCCTTTAGAAATCTTGTGTAGAAAGGTTTTTATTTTCTGGGCACTATGAGTTGATTGATTCAGCACTGGAGTGGAAAACATTGTTCTTCTGTAACAATTGTGCAATTTATTTTAAATGTAATGCTTGGGAGCTGTTCAAATAAGGACTAAGACTAAAAGCTCATTGCCTCTGATTCCAGATACCATCCAAGACCAAACCATCATCTGGACTAAACAGTTGAAGTTATTGGTATATTAATTTATAAAATCCCATGTAACATTATTCTATAAATTATGCATATCTTAAATTAATATATGTGCATCTTAATATATGTGCATTTATTTACCATTTTTATGAAAAATAACTGTGGAAATGAATACATATTTATTATAGATTATATAATTTATTGTGTGCAAGAGATTTCAGTAGTTTCTAATTAGAGGAGAGCTCACCTAGCCCCTTTTGGCACCCAGACAAATTAAATTCTCTGTTCTCCAAAATCCTGAGCTGATGTCTACCAAGAGCATGCCAATTACAGTTAATTATATTCAGCACAGAAGATATATCTGAATAACTTCTTCTGATTCCTTCTACCATAGCTTGCAATTATTTTATTTTTAATAAAACCACTGTAAACAAAAAGGGAGCTGAAGTGTATTCTTTTGTAGGATGAAGTACAGGAAGCTTTGAAGATACCCAGGTGAAATATATTCATGGCTTTACCTTTGAACAACTTCATTTACATGAGTACTTTAAGTATGTGCCAGGTACAGTGTGTTTTTAATCAATCCTTAATGATTCTAATTACATTCTGCAATTCAAGTTCTGTCTAATTTTCTCCCTATTCAAAGCTGACCATTTGTTTTTCTCACCCATTGTAATCAGGACAGTGTTTATTGCCCTAATTCCCAGAATCATGAGTCTCTTGTTTGAATCAAGTAGAGTCAGTGATTTCTGTCTTGAAAAGCAGCAGGGCACAGATGTACCAACTCTTGAACAAATGGATCAGCCAGAACATTACCTTTAAGAACTGATAATCAGGCTCTTTTATGTCTTTTAATAATAGTGAAAAACACTTGATTACAGAAATATATATCGTCTTATTTGATTATATTAGTACTTTCCTCTTACTGGCTGGAATTGCTCTTTTGTAGGGTAGCAACATAAACATATTTTTAAGCAATGGTGGAAAGTAGCAGCCAAACCAAATGGAAATTCCTCATAATAGTGACCTCTCTGTGTGAATTTGAAGGGTCTTCTGAGTGGGCTGTGAAGTAGCACTTTGCAGCGTCCACAACAAATAGAATAGACATATTGTCAGCAAGATTAGGGGAGGAGGCAGGGGATAATCTCAAACCTAGCTGAAACACAGTTACAAATAAATTATTTGTAGAAATAAATTATTTCTTCTCTTAATTTCTTTGCAAGTTTTTGGCTTGCAAAGAAATTAAGAAAAAAAAATCAATGTAGTATAAAAATGAAGAACCAAAGCATAATAGATTGTATACAGAAAAAGATTTTTATATGGCATACAAAATGTAAATTAAATCGGAAGAAGAACAATAAAAGAGAGTTGTGTGCAGTTTCAGTCACGACAGTATAAGAAAGGTTTTAAGCTATTAGAGAACGCCCAAAGGAGGGCAACGAAGATGGTGAAGGGCCTTGAGGGGAAGCCGTGTGAGGAGGGGCTGAGGGCACTTGGTCTGTTCAGCCTGGAGAGGAGGAGGCGGAGGGGAGACCTCACTGCAGTTACAACCTCCTTGTGAGGGGAAGAGGAGGGGCAGGCACTCATCTGTGCTCTGTGGTGACCAGTGACAGGACTGAGGGAATGGCCTGAAGTTGTGTCAGGGGAAGTTTAGGTTAAATATTAGGAAAAGGTTCTTCCCCCAGAGGTTCTTGCCCGCAGGTTGGGCACTGGAACAGGCTCCTCAGGCAGTGGTCACAGCACCGAGCCTGACAGAGTTCAAGAAGTGTTTGGATGATACTCTCAGGCACATGGTGTGACTCTTGGGGATGGTCCTGTGCAGTGCTAAGGGTTGGACTCGGTGATCCTTGTGGGTCCCTTCCAACAGTGTATTCTGTGATTCTATGAAAATAAGAAAGAAAAAAAGGTGGAGAAGCATCCATTTTACTGCAGAGAGGATACAAATCTTCTGATATAAGTGAAACCAGATTTTTGTCTATAAAATTTTGGAATATATCAGTAATGTTAAAACTACTGTTATTCTGGTGTAAATTATGATGACGGTTATCCTTTAAGTCCTAACTCCATGTATATTAAAGTTATTCAGAAACTTTACAGTGACTTTAAGACAGATCTGGATTAAAGCCTAATTTTTGAAAGAAAAGATAACAACTTATTCTCTTTTGGAAAGTATCTCAATACTTCACTTGCAAACTGTATGCAGGCAAAGGAAAAAGTCAAATAATATGATTTGCTTAAGAAGCTAGGGAATCTCTCTGGGCTAAAAGAGGTAAAGAAATAAAAAGAAAATTATGTAATTTGTCTTTGGCAGGAAAGGAACAAGTGAAATGACACCAATTTATCTTGAAAGAAACAAAAATAGAAGTAGGAGAAGGCATAAAAAGGCAAGAACAAGAATTCTGAGTAAAATTGTTTCAGTTTTTCCCGAGGCTGAAAATAAATTGCTAAATAAAGACATTAAAACCATCTTTTTACAAAAGAAGAAAATAATCCTCATTTCACAGATAAGTGAACCGAGGGGATGTGGGCTCAAGCAAGGGAGGTAGTCTGGCTTTAGGATGTCTACCGTCAAAAATTAGATTCTCTAAATCCTGTTTATCTGCTACCTTAGCCTGGAGTATCAAAGCTGCCGATGCTGAAGTTCTGCTTGCAATCTGACCAGAAGCACCCCAGGACTGAGCACAACTAAGGAGGGGTGTTCTTTTGATTGCCTCATCCCAAGGGCTTCATCCCTTAGAAGTTCTCAGACATCCCTCTTACATTAGAGGGCCAAGCTCTGCCCAAGACACCAAAGGAACATATGCTGATGGCCCCTCAATTTTTTGACCTGTAGTTCAAAGACTAGCAGGCTGTGGGGGAAAAAATAGGCCCGGATTTCATCTGAATCTACACCTGTCTCAGATTGGCAATGACCAAGCTGGGCACTGTCCCGAGAGAGGGTCTCCTTATTGGTCCACATCAAAACTGTTCTCCCTTGCTTGAAATTATTAAATATTCATTGGACTGTAGAAGGGGAAGAGGGAGTAGAGTGAATTGCTCTCTCTCTCGCTGGTCCAATAGTTTAGGCTCTAAACTTTAGCAAGGGAAATTTGGATTCCTGTTTCTGCTCTGAACTTCTGTTTCAGGTTTTGTTTCCCATATTTTCTGTTCGCATTCTAGAAATCATATTTTCACCTAATTTTCTTGCCCATCTCAACTGCTGAATATTGGCCTCAGAAACTAATGTGAAAAAAATTCCTTCATGAATGCTGTCATCATGTATCTGATCTAAACCCACTAAAATCAGACTTGATGTGTCTATCTGCTTGTTAAACAAGTTTACCCAACCTATGATGATGCAGTCAACCAGAGGAAGCCAGTACATCTGAGTTAACGCAGTGTGCTTAACATATTTTTCCTGACTGCTGGCTTGCTGCCTACAAGTCAGGAAAAGCATTCTTTAGATTCTTAATACACTGTTTCTTCTGGTTTTGTCCATGCGAGTTCATACTAGAGCTGAACATAATATATAAATTACTGATGTGGACCTAAATCTATTTTTGATTTGGTTGCTTGCCTATATAATTTAGTTTTGTTTGAGTTCCCTATTTGTAAATATGGAAAATACAGAAAATCTTCTTTGCAAATGGTCTAAGTTTAGCTTACTATTAAAAAAAAAAAAACTAAGCAACTAAAAATACAGCTACTGATTAACTCAGAAATGATTGTCAAAGCTTCCCTTTACTTCACAGGGTTAGGCTGTCATCCCTAGAAGTATGGCTGTAGTATTCTCAGTGTACAGACCATACCCATCTAAAAGCTATGTAGTCACCTACAGAGATAAATCTCAGTGGCTGCTGTGTCTGATTTGTTAGGGAGCAATCTTGGTATGAGATGGAATCAGACATCCTATACTGCAGGTCTTGTAGTTGCTATTAGGAGCAACTTTTAAAGGAATATCAGTAAAGTTAATAACGTGCCTGAGGGAAAGTGCATTCAAGATAACTCACCAAATGTTTGGACTTTAGGAAAAAGTGACTCTAGCCAATTAGTCTTCCCTAAAACCCTCAATTCGAATATATATTTAGAAAGCCACGGTGTCACGTTTATTGACAGGAGAACCTTACTCAGTGAGAGGTACTGCCTCAGGAATTCTCAGCGGCAATTACAAAATGTTTGTTTTGCACATCTTGGTCTAGTATGGAGGCCGTGAGAGAAAGTGTAGGCAGTGATATTTTAAAGACAGCAAGCTATCTCCTGCTCTTTTTCTTTTTTTTTACCATCCTTGTACCCATAGGCTTCAAACAGCTTTAAGATTCGGTATTGGAGAACTGCTTGTTAGAACCAGACCTGTAACAGTTTCATTCATTCTGTCAAAGCCCCACATATCAGAAATTTGCTGATCAGTATTCAACAAGCTTGAAAGATGCAAAGAGTCATAAATACGTGGCTGGAAGGGGCCTGGTAAAGATGTCTAATCCAATTGCTTGCCCCCAGGCAAGATCAAATGCAGCTAAAGTATTTCTGACAGATGTTTATCCAGTCTATTCATAGGAGTGTCAGTGATGGATGTTGTACAGCACCTCAAAACAAAATGTTCAAGGCAAAGAACAAAATTTCAAAATTCAGCCTGATGTTCTAGGATTAGGAGATAAATGATGGCTGTTTGTTATACTGGTACTCATCCTCATTTACATTAACTTACATAAGACGGTAAAATAATATCTCCTGCATGATGTACTGGCAGTTGGAACTGTGCGAGGTGACTGGAGATGTATGTGGTGAATGTATTTTCAGTTAACTGCTCTTATGAAATATAAAGTCTTGCTATCCAGTGATGTGGTTTAAGGATAACTATCTTGAGGATGCTATCTTTAGCAATATTAAGAATGCATGCTGGCATCTTTAAAAAAGGCCAAGTGTTTTAAGACCATAGACATCATTAAAAGCTAGGAGACTTCGCATTCATAAAGTTACATGCACACTTGAGGAAGTTATGCACATCTCTCTGCCATTTCATAAAAATATAATTATTGAAGGTATAAACCACAGCGCTGCTAGCTTAGGATTTATGAGTACTTTTTGACAATGTGGTGTTACCTTCAAGTGAGTATGCTCATGGAATTAAACAAAAAAACATATTGATGCATGTGTGGAATTTACTGCACTTTTTCCTTTGCCTGCTTTCGAAGACCTTCATGTGTATTTGAAAGCAGACAAAGAAGATAATAAAGATTCAACTTATCTTTCATGGCACCAAAAGGAAACCAGTTTGAGAAACAATTTTTAAATACAATGAATAGCTTCTGCAGGACTTTTACCAAGATATTTTAAATATTCTGACCTTCTGTTTTAATTATATATGAAGTTAAGCTCTCCATTTTTTTGAACTATTGTGGGGCTCTGCAGTGTTATGGGCCTTTGTAGCAAGGATCTAAACTTTAAAAAATTTGATTAATTAAAAGATTTACGCACTTAAAAATAAGGAAAGCACACTAAATATCTAGATGGATATTTCTCAGCTTTTCATGTTGACAGCGTCCCCTACTCAAAGAAAATAAAATATTTCATGAGATATTAACATTTTCTATCCCAGCATGAATGGAGAGGAATCAATGACAACACAAATGTTGTGCAACGTGCTTGTCCATATGCTTCAAGGATCTGACAGAGTAACTTGATCCTGAGAAGTATTGAAAACATGAGCTAGTAAGAATAGAATTTTTAAGGCTCTGTAACCTCTTTTGACCACTTTTTGAGATTTCTCTAGAGTATGTAACAGCCCGTACTTTCAGAAGTAATTCTTATCTGTCCTCTTGCACAATTCCCTGAAGAAATTTGTCCAAGTGAAGAGCAGCATAACACAGGATTGTTTCAGGGAGATTGTGATACATATTATGAGCCTTTGTATAAGGCCAGGGGATGTCTGTTCATGTCCATTGCTCGGTTTCACCTGTCTGTGACATGCACCTCCACAGCATACAAACACACTAATAAGTGCAAAAAACACAGAATAGGCATGAAGAAGTGAAAAAAAAATCTTCCCTTAGTCACTGCAAATTAATTTATGCTTCCCTCCTTCACCATTCCTTTTTCTGAAATGATAGGTACTGATAGGGTGAATAGGAAAATGATGGGGGGAGGGGGAAAATTCCTCTAGTAAAATTTGCAAAAATAGTAGAAATTTAGGTTGGGACAGATGTGAAAAAATATGCTTGTGATTTCACAATATGTGTTTAATGATCTGAACTTGGCAACTAAACAAACTTGGGAAAAACATGAGGTTTCCCAATTAAAAATAAATGAAACTTAAACAGACAATCTTACTCAGCTCTGTCAATGATGCTTTCAGTCCAGTAGAGTAGAAAGGATCTCCTAAAAAAGAACTTAAAAGGTGAAAACCATGACCGTATTACTACATCATTATTGTGCCCTTATCTTACTTCTACTGATGGTAAGAAATTTTGTCAGCAAACACATACAAAACAATGCATGGCACCACTTTTATGACATTACTTTCAGTGCACGACATGCACTCTATTTCATTCACAGTCTTTTTGGAAAATGTGAGGTGTTCTCAAGTTTTAGTGGAACTCTTTCCAAACCACAAAGCAGGTATAAAAGAAATGCATGAATTTAAATACTAGCTTGACTCTAAGTAGGATTTGACATAACAACACTGTACCCACTTTTTTTTTTTCTGTTTGGTGAATTACAAAACTTTTCTATTTTTTGATTTCCTACAGCAGACTATTCCTCTTAAACCCTTCACTCCGTATTTTGCTGTACATATTCTTCACTCCTGATAAAGTCACAGGATCTGTAGGAATCACAAGAGTATTCAGTGCACCATGGGCAGTCAGAAGGATGAAACATTAGCTTCTCCTGTATATAAAACCCTATGCTGAGAAATGAGATAGATGAAAGGCAGACACACTGAAAAGGTATTATTGATAACCTCATTTCTGGAAAGTATTCAGCATTTATCGTTCACTGAAAAGAGACACTAAATCATTTTTTCTTACAGTCCTGATTGGCTTGTAAGACACTTTCCAAGGCTTAAGGTATGCACACTAACAAGGTTAAGTGAATTGAAGGGTCTCTCCTACAGTTCCCTAATAATTTAGGAAGGGCAGCAATCCAAACAGTAGTGATTCATTTGAGTGTCACTCTAACTTTCCACAATCTCACAGGCACTGTATTCCTCAACAAATCATGTCCTTCCCTGAGAGAACATTTTTTTAATTTACGTGGAAATATGATTTCGTGACGTACCTTCTTTTCATGCAGTAGACCTAGGTCACAAAATCACTAACCCCTAAGTGTTAGTTCTTTTTAGAACTAAAGAGCTAGAATTTTGAAACTAAGTTGTCTAAGCACCTTAAAATAAGCTCTGCTACCTCTCTATAAGTTTGTATAACTGCAAATTATCTATATTTAGATAATTTATATTTATAAATTTTATTATATAAATATATATCTATCTATATAAGTTTGTATAACTGCGAATTTGAGTCAAAGTTTTTTAACCTTGCTGATAACCATTTTTAGGAGCACTTCTGTAATCATAAAACAGAATCAATGGTTACCATTGGAAGTTTGATTTGAACAGGCACAGGAGAATTTCTGTGTAATTTAAGCAGGTTAGCCTACTTATTATTTTTCTATCAGAAGGGCAGTATTTAAATCTGCTGTGTAAATACCTTAGCAGGAGTTGTAGCTGAAGAGACGTCACATTTTCTTCAGAATACAATAAGCCTCTATCATGCTCTAGGTCTGCAGTATGTCCTTCGTTTGACACCAGTCATGGAATTTTTTTTTAATACAAACTGCATTAATACTAACCAAAAGGAAAAAAAAAAAAAGAAAAGAGATGGCTGCAAAATCTGTTTGTTGAACAATCACAAGAGTGAAAACTGAGCTCCAATTCATGGATAGTAGGATTAAGATGCAGTTCGCAAGCAGGTGTCAGCTCTCTGCCTGCCAATGTTGCCTCTTCCATGTCACAAATTAGAAGCACAAGTTTACTTAGATGAGACCAAAGCACTGAATTACAGAAAGGTAACTGTCATGCTGAAGGAGAAACCATGCGTTAGAAATATGGTGTTATTCAGATTCTCACCCTGTACCCTTTCACTAAACTTTAAATTCTTTTGAACACATTTAAACTTTGATTTTTCAAAGGCACTTTGCCTTTGAACGTCAGTTCTTTTTTTATTTTTTTTGTCTTGGGAACTTTTGCACTTACTCTGTGTTTTCATGCCTTCTTCATTACTTCTTCTGTGTGAAAAGTATTTTAGGGACATGCCACTCCTAGCCATAAATACTAAAAAATGCTACATTATCTTTCCTTTACAACTAACTCTCTTCCTAAGCAGCTGCAGTCTCATAACTGATCAGGGACATTTAATTGTTATAACAGTATGATGAACAATTGGAAAATATTGAACTTTTGTTTGCAGTATTTGTATTCTTTTGTGTTATACTTTCTAAAGGGACTTAACAATGTTGATAGTACTGATTTAGGAGGGCTGAGGTTAATTTAAATATAATCTTATTCTAAAGAGGGATCCCAAGAGTGGTTTAAAATTGAGGGAAATTCAGGGTAAAGGAGACATTTGGAGAGAAGCCAGTCAAGAGTAATTTAAGATTTTCATTTTCCTCTTGGGTAAAATAGCAATATCAAGATAACAGAAAAGAAAGAGCTAATAACTGGACTTATTCTAGTAGGTACTGCATTACACCTGCTGTAATTCAGATATAAACTCCGCCCCTGTGGAGGACTCAGCTTTATCTTTTAGAACCTTTTTCAGGTTACCTAAAGTGTCTCACATTGCATAATGGCTACTAAAAGGAGTCACCAAAGCAGTTTTTGAGAAATGCATGATAGATTACATAGCCATACACTACAAGCTGTTTCACCGAAAGATTGGTAAATATCCTTCAGGCATCTGTTTTGAAAACACTTTGCAGTGAACTCAACCTCTTAGAAAATATATTTTATTCATGGATTATCATGTTTACACTTTTTAAATATTTATGGAACTCATAGACCAACATGTTCCTTACTGTAGTGCATGATACAAGTGTTTAATGAGACAGTGTGGACATATTTATATAAAAATAATATCTGGTCTTTTCTTGCAATGGATCTGGATTTCTCTTTTGAGCAAACTACAGTGATTACACTGATTTTTGTCTCTTTCGTTCTGCTTTTTTTCCTTCATTTAGTCTTTGAATAATTTTGAGATCTTCAACACCACACAATTATCAAAACAGCATTCTCGTTGAATGGAGGCTTTAATATTCTTATAAAATGCCATTCTTAGTGTCTATGAGTATTTCTCAAGATACAGAATGGAACCAGGTTGGTCTTAATTTCTGAGTACAGGATTCCTTCAGGAAGATCACATATTTTCATGAATTCTGAAGAACAATCCAAAATAGGCATCCTGGCTTTTCAGTTTGCAGACATACCTAAGCCAATATATCTAGTAAATTCCTCATTAACCTTTGTGCTGGAGAGGCAGATATCCAATGAATAGCGAAGAGAAAGAAAGGAGTTATACATATAAAGAAACTTAATTTCCTAACTATGTTTTGCAACAGCTAGACTATTGAGATGGGCTTCGGAGTGGACATAAATATGGATATTGCAATACAAGCAGAAGATAGTGAGACTGACTCTTTCAGTCTGAATGGGAAAAGATATCTTTGGAATCAGGATGATTTCAACTTCATCAAGAATCAACAAGGTTTGTGGGACCAAGAGATGGAGAAACAGTGACATGAGAGAACATAGTTTATGCCTGGAGAGAGAGGGGCTTAATGCCTTTTTGAGCTCCCCCCTTCACACTTTCATTTATTCTGCCTTGAGAATGTTTCCAAAGTTTTGCAAACATTCAAACACAGACTGTAGGGGAAGGTGCAAGACAGGAAAGAAGGGTCTTGAGTAGAGTAATAAATCAGAGTGCTCCCCTTGAAAAGAAATACAGTGACTATATTTTTGTTTAATAGATAGTTACATGTTGATCAAACTCAAGACATAAGAGAATGGGGATATTTGCCTGCGTTGCAGAAAAAAATCCCACCTGCTTGTCTTACTCATGTCTATTCCCCTTATTTTCCATACATTGAACCTTACATGGCTAAACTTTTGCACACAAACCAACCTCATCTTTTGAAGAATTAAATTCTATCTAGTCAAAAGGAATTAGACAGACAACTACAAATTTTCTAAGCTCTTTTAGACATTGTTGGCATGTGTATTGGGCTTTGTAATTTCAGTAGAAAAATAGAATGCTAAAATCCCAGAGAAAAAGAAAATTTTGACCTTTCCTTCACGTATATGTTTTGCTCTTTCTAGAAGATGTAATCTAAATATCAGTTAAACTAGCAGCCGAATATTTTTTTCAAAAATTTCTCCAGCTGTGGAGCTTTGCAGTCACATCATTAGGATTAACTTGCGATCTAAATGCTATCTTGCAGCTCAGCTATCTGATACTAAATATTTGATGCTTCTCTGTGGAAACCTTTTTATTACTTGCCTAAATATTTCATTCAGAACACTCATGTGAACAACTGGCTATGAGAGGACACGGAAGTAGCCTGGAAATGTCCAGTGGAAAAAAACCAAACCAAAACGAAACAAAAATGAGGCTGTAGGTCAGCATGCAGCCAAAATTTTGTGACTCTTTTGATCTTCCAGTGTTTAGAACAAAGTAGATCAAATGAGGAAAAATTAGGGATGGAAGATATCTGAAAAGACAAACTGTCAAGACAGGATGGTCCCATGTCGTGTGTTGAATTTAACGTTGTGAGAGCAGTGGACCTTATGGATAGCAACTTTGGCAATATGGACACTTCCCATTGTAGTTTCTCATGAGCGCTGTAAGTGCAAGAGTTGTCTGGAATCCATGTAATCGGTGAAGAATATTATTTGATCCAGTTAGCAAACTTGCAAGGCTCAGTGGAGGATTCCACAAGTCACTATGCTGTCTCCAGCTGCAGAGTTGGAGCAATAGCATGGCATTACCCTGCGCAGTGAAGACAAACACCATGCTTTAACCTCTTATGGGACAAAGTAAACATGCAGTATCAAATTATTTTTACTCCAGTCTGTTCAAGTTATTTAAATTGGTAGGTAGCAGATCACTGTCCATCCATTCAGTTCTAACTAACTTAAGCAGCAGATAGAACTGTTGATTGTCTAAGACACTGTTTTTACAGAGAAAATGAATTATCCCTCTACAGAAGTAAATAAGACTCATTGACCAGGAAGGAAAGGAAGTCCTCATTCACATGTATTTTCAAAGTCAAATCTCTTTTCTCATTTACCTTTATTAATGAAGTTTTCTTTACTAATATATATTTATTGCCTGGCCTGTAACTCTACATTTATTTATTAGCTCTTCTCTTCCATAATCATTTAGGGACATTTCTCTTTTTAGGGCTATTTGTACACATAGAAGATAATAAAATATTAGGATGCTTGGCCCTAGTTAACTGCCATTGTTGCCACAGTAATTTCTGTATGCAAAGTTTTGCAGCCTGTGAGCACTTTGTCCTCTCTTCCTGCATATAAAAGGAACAACAGCTATGGTTATTTGTAACAAAGTAACCATTTGTACTTCTGCAACCTGGAAAAAATGGTGACTGATACAACACTTGTTAAGGTCAGACCCATACAGATGAAATTCTGCTACGCACCGGCCTGAAAACTTGACCTATGAAATAGACATGGCAAATTTAATTTGCTTCAAAGGTAACTGCAGTAAACAAGAACAATGGCCTTGCAAATTTCCTTGCATGCACCTATTATCTGTTTAATTTGGTTTCAGAAGTGTTGGATGTGTGCAAATGTAAAGGAGACTGTTAAAACACTCAAAGGTTTTAAGTATTGTACTTACACAGGCTGCTTATTATCCACATTTTGAGTCTTTCTCTGAATCATTGTCAACAACAATAATAATAGCAGCAGTATTAAAAATCTGGCTGGGAATAATTCTTTGATGGTCTTTGTGTGGTTAATTGTGAGAATATAAAATAAATCCTACTTCTGGCGTATCTGCCATCAGTGTCTGTTTACTTCTGAAACTGTGAATACACTTTGGATCTGTCAAGTAGTTGCCTTGGAGAATATGTTTTACATAAACAGTGAAGGAAAATTGGTCTGAATGGCATGAAAAGAGACTTAACCTTTGTGTATTGAAAAACAGATGGGTCAATTAAGAGGGTATGGTCTGGATCGTGTTTTACTCATTATTTTTATTCAATCCAAAAAGCTGAAAAAGTCTGAGATGCTGTACTGTTCTGTGTGCCTTTTTAAATAAGTTAGAGCTTACTCCACACAGAAACTGCGAAAGCAGGTACTCTGAGGTAGAAAGACCCTTCTGAATCTCTGCCTCATTCTCCTGGGGGAGGGAGCAAGTGTTGTGTGTGGCTGAGCTGCCGGCTGGGGTTAACATGCAGCAGTTGGCCAACATTTTCAGCGTCTTGCCAGAAAACTGCTTGATAGTCCCTCCACTACCTGCCTGTTAGCTCCACTTTGGAAGGTGACTTGAGGAATTTTTCCTGTTGTGAATATGACAATAGGTATGCAGGAGAGAAATGGTTTGAGTCAGAGCCACCATATGGGAAGGGAGATCTTCAGGACATTCAAAACAACACAGAAGTGAGGATCTGAAGCACAATGGTGAGTTAAGCTACACCTATTGGATGTTATCCATCTAAATTACATTTCATTACGTTGATTCAATTGCAAGCCACCTCCAATTTCCAGCTGGATACAAATATTTTCAGTGTTGGTATTGTTTCACCATCTAAATTAAATTCCCCGTTTGAAACTTTTTTCCTCTATTGATTTTTTTTCTGTTATGACAAATCAATGACAGGCTACATTACATTTTCATATAATAGAAAAACAGGTTTCTATCCAGGAGGCTCTTTATCCTTTGGCTTAGGTCTCTTTCTGTCACAAATAACCCCTTCTAGCAAGTTGCAGTGCATGGTCTGTATTCATCAGACAAAGCACCTTCTCCTTTTAGCAAAATCTAATTTAGGTTTTACCTGGCTCACAAGACGGATAACACTCCCAGGGGTAAAACCTCCCTGGTCTAAATAGTTAGGTGCAGCCAGTCATATGTTAGCTCGGTCTCTGCTCTGAACTGGTGGGATGCGAGCCAGATTGCATGTGAAGGTCCTTCAGCCACGTTAGTGCTTGGCTGTCCTCACACCACCAACTTTTATCTCTCAGCTGGGCATCCACACTGGCCTCTTTGCAGGGCTCCATACCAACACAGAGAGACAGCTACATCGGTTACCCTGCAGTGGTGGATGTAGTGGTGCCCTCTGGACCAACTCAGGGACACATTCTTGCTATTCCTTTTTATGCCATTTATACAGAATTCCTCATATCCTCCTTGAGACCGGTGCAAATCACTGTCTGTAAGGGAATGTATGCAAGTTGAAATTCTCAGAGACTGCTGATAACTACCCATCTGTTCACAGTTAATTCTTACTGGCACTTAAAGGGGAAAAAAGCAGCACACAGAAATATTACTTTTGTTTCTACTTTGTCTCAGTACTCAGAAGGCTTTACAAGGGTCTCTCTCTCTCTCTCTAGGTTTATAATGTGCAGATGGACTGTACAAGGCTGAGTGTACCTGAACTACCTGTTACTCACACTAGGATGTGTCAGCTTGAACAGGAAGGTCTTTCTGTGTTTGCTTGACCTATTACCTCTCTTATAGCAAAACGTCTGCTTACAAAAAAAAAAGAAAGGTTGAGATCTGTACAGCCTTCCAAGCAAAATGAGGGAGACCAAATTGGCACACGTATTTTACAGAGGCCTAATATTATGTTTGGAATTGAACTCTAATCAAGAGACTATTTAGCAGTGACCCCCTGAGGATGACAATGAGGTGTCTTGATTTAGATTGATTACTGCTAATTCTATGTGACTGTATGTGGGGAGATTTTGAAATAAAATGCATAATACACAAACTCCTTGACTCCTCAGTAGAGAAAGAAAAGGAAAAAACATTACATAAGAAAATGTTACATTTTTGTAATTCAGGTCTTGTGACTTTCTCATGTTTTGTCAAGAATTAGTCAAGGAAAATAGGGAGAAAAAATGCTCATCCTTCAGCAATAGCTGTTTTATCTGGAGAAAGTCACATTCTTTCTCCTTGAATGAATTCCCTTATCTTGTGCTCTAATCCAAACACTGATTAACAATGCTCTAGCTCTTTGTTTGTTGCTTTTTGGCAGACATTGTGGCTTTCATACTTTGTTCCTTAATTACTTGTCATTTCACCTCCTTGATTGTTTTCAAGACTCTCTCAGCACAGCTTCCACAAAAGATTCTCTTTCACAGTGTCTTGTAAAGTATTATTTATATATTTGTTGCCAGGCAATGTGGCCCCTTTACAAAGCCTTTCTCTTGTATCACAAATAAAGCTGGCTGCAGAAACATAGAAAATATTTCTTTTATTCCATGAATGTACTTTGAAAAGAGCTCTTCTACTGCTAGGCACTAGGTTCCCTAATTTTGGCCTCTTTTGAGATTCAGAATTCCAGTATCGGGTATCCTTCCTCCTGAAGAAGAAAGGGGCCCTTGAGAAACAAGCCAGCAGAGCAATAGTTCTGTATCACAGTATCACACTCAAGTGTAAAGTGTATGAAAGATGGGTTCAGTCCTTGTAAAACTGGCTAAGGATCACAGAAGATGGGCTTTTATAGCACAAGCATTATCCTCACCATCTCTCTGTGCAGTCTCTTGAGATATGTTGTTATGAAAGGAGATGCTCAGGTGCAGCAGGAGATGCTGGCTAGTCTTGGAAGAGTGGAACCTTGCCAAAACCAAAAGCTGTTGTCCTCTTTCTCATCCCATTTACAATAGCAGGAGCAGAAAGAGCACCACCTCTTTGGTGATGTCCTCCAGCACGGTGGCCAGGCCTGCATCTACTCTTGTCCTACAATAGCAGCATGATCTTGCCCAGTTCCCTTCTCATCTTTCACAGAAAGAGAGTAGAGAAGAGAGGGGTGGCTCGCCAAGCGCATTCCTCCGGTGATCAAATGTGTCAGCAGAGCGTGAGAATAGCATGTTAAAGGCAGGAGAGCTGTACTGCAACAGAACAGGGAAGGGAAATCCGGTGGTGGGGAGAGAAAGATCCCCTTCCCTATACATTACCCCAAGGAACCCCATTGTGTCCTCCCATCTCTCTCTCCTTTTCCAAGCCACCAGCACTTGCTTTGTTGTTGGGCAGAGGTGCAGACCTAACCAACAGTGTTGCAATGGTGGCAGCTATAACTGGTCAGAAAACTCATCGGGATCACTGGAAAAATTAAGAGAGAAAAATTAATTTTCTGTGGTACAACTTTAAAATTACCACGATATTTAAAAATTGGCAAGATATTTAATGATAACTAGAGACAGAGTGTACTAATAACCCAATCTGCAAGAAAATTTTCCCAATCAGTGACGTATAGTTGGAGGATGATGCCCACTCTTCAAGCCTTTGCAATGAATGGAAGTATCTGATTCAGTTGGAGCTGGAGCATAGGTAAGTGCATTAGGTATCATATTGCATATCTTTGAAGTGAAGTGTCTGCCCCCACTTGCCTAAAGAAGTCATTCCCTTCAAGCAGCCCTGCTCTTTTCTTTATGCATGCTCTGTGCAGGAATAATGCACAGATCTGTATAAT
Source organism: Cephalopterus ornatus (assembly GCA_013396775.1). Classification (NCBI taxonomy): domain Eukaryota; kingdom Metazoa; phylum Chordata; class Aves; order Passeriformes; family Cotingidae; genus Cephalopterus; species Cephalopterus ornatus. The sequence continues at coordinate 33,837 of VZRE01005696.1, read as the reverse complement.
GTTGTGAGTGCTATTGAAATGAGAAAAAATATTTTCACAGTAAAGGATTATTATTAAAAATAACAAAGCAGCTTTAGCATCATAAATTAGGGAAGTGTTGAACCTGTTGACATAATTTTGAATCAATCTGTTAGTGTTACACTTAGCATATCCTTCCTGTGATTTTCTCTGAACAGTTTTCACTGAAAAAGAAGAGATGGCTCCAGGTTAGGCTGTGTTCAAATGATTGACCTAAAGAGTGTGAAGATTTTGCTAATGTCTGAATAAATAATTCAGAACAGTGGGTATGAAAGTAACCGTGGTCTCTTTGCTCCTTTACTTCTCTTTATTCTAAGAAGAAAAAGCAAAACAGTGTGAAAAAAATGTTCTCTGATGATCTCTCTGGGTGAGAGAGCAAATCATGATACTAGAATCAATTTCATGCCTTATCATTTCTAAAGCTCTACATTCAAATAAACATGTCCTTCAACTTAGGAATTGATTGATACTTTCCACTGACTACAAGACTGGAGGTGTTGATAAAAGATGTACATGTTTTTCTCCTTGTTCAAAATACTGTCGTGTAATACAGTGAAATCTAATTAGACTTATACTTAACTAAGACAGATTTTGTGCATTGCATCAAGCTTCTGGCTTCAGGGGAGAGTGGCCTTTCTTGCTTGGATGTATGTTGCAATGGCATCTCTGAACACAAGAAGGAAGCAGAAAGAGATAAAGACAGAGCTTTTGGCTCAGTTCTTGAGTAAACCATGTAACATTAGCACCCCTGAGCTAAGCCTAGGAGACCAGCGGGCTAAAACTGATCTCCATTTATCACAGAGCTTCTCACAGAACTTTTTCAACAATGCATCAAGGCTCATTAGTCACCTCAGACATAATATTACTCCTCCCTTGCCAACTAATATTGAGTTCCATCACAGCTAGAGCTGTCATGAGGTTATACCTACCAGTTTCACTGTATTTATTAATTTTGTGCATTTCCTTTGCTGCTGAATAAAAATATGCTCATTTTTTTATCAATTGCACAGATGCATTTCCTTGGGGCACATGAAAAACAAAATTTCATCCGGAAACAAAAGCAGACCATGCAGCAGAGACACAAATGTAGAGCAGACTTGGAGGCGAATAGAACATGAGGTTTATTGCAAGAAAAGTTAATACTTTTTGTTACCTTCAAACAGTGCTTGAGTCCCTCTCATCAATAAAATATCTAATATCTGGCACTAAGAGCCAGGAGCAGTCACGTCACTAGGCTAAAGGTGAGCCACCCTAATCTCTTGCTGATTTACCAAACAGCCAAATTCATCATTTTCTTGTCATTCTGCTGTTTAACGGCACGCCAAGGTGTGTGAAGAAGCAGAATTGGCTGCACTTTAGGAGTCCATCAGGATGTATTGAGGGGAAATGTCACCTATTTTTCTTGTGTCCTTCTCTTGTCAAAGCTGTAGTAACGCTGTCTTTTAAGGTACTGAAGAATTATAGCAGACTCAGTGTCTAAGCTTAGCTTTCCATGGTGACTGTCAAAGATATTTCCCAAATGAGCCCTATTTGCATCCACAGAGCTACCAGGTTATGTATGCTCACCAAAGTAAGTATTTAGAAGATTTAGCATTGCTGATTCACTGTATAGATGAGAGGGGCAGAACCACAAGGTTCAGTTTTGGTCCAGGAGTTAATTTTCTCTACAAACCATCTCTATATGCCCTACACGTTCCCTGGCTTTTCTCTCAGTTCAGTTATTGTTTTCAGCAGGGCAAATGGATGAACATCTAACTGAACTGATGCTGGGAAGTGGTTCTGCTGTCAGACTGAAACGAAACAGCATGCCCAGCAACCCATTGGAAAGATCAGGAGCAGCAGTTGTAGTAGGCAACAGGCATGTAGGGCCTATTTGGGAAGCACTGGGAAGTAGGTTGCCTTGGCTACTGGTAAGCTGATACGTGTATTCAAACACAACATTGACCCAGAGACCATGGTAATATGTAATAACTGTATTTTATTTATATATCTGTATTTATATCCTGTAACTACAGGATATGGCCTGTAGCACAACATTTCAAATATAGACACAGGTCTCATTATTTTCGTTCCCCTGCATCCCTGAAGGATATTGTCATGGATCGTACTGGACAGGGGGAGGAAGTTTTATATACTTGAATTTCTAAAACTGTATGCCCAAAGTAGCATAAGTGGAGTCCTGCTGCTACTGAATTTATCTCATTGATTCCCTTTAAGCAGGGATTTTACAGCTGATGAAACAAAGTTGCTACAAAATGTACATAGTAAAGACCTTTCCTGCTTTATGTTTTCGTATTAAAAAAAAAAAAGGATAAAAAGAGATGATTAGCATTATAGGAGACAAGTAGAATGGTAAACTGATAAGCAAGAACACTTATAAGAAACTCTTATTTGAACTTGATTAGCCACAACCTTTTAGTCAAACATTTATGCATCTGATATTTAGCGATATTCCTTTCTTGTATAAAAAGGGGAATAGAAAAAGAAATGTCTTTAATTATTAAAGTTATAAGCAGAGGGAATAGTGATAAGAAAACATATTAATAAGATAGGCACAAAAAAAATTACTGAAAGTGAAATGTCTTCTAAATTTTAGATTAATAGGTAAGTAACTAGAATTCCCTCAGGATGAATTATTTGCCATTATTAACATATCTGATTAATTTGGATAAAAATCACTGATGAGACATGTATCAAGCCATCCTCATTTTCAGAATTAATCATTTCCTGTTGACATTATTGTCCATTATCTCCGAGCAATGCAAATACATATCTGAAAAACTGGGAATGACATGTACACAAACCCCCAAACTCTGACTTTTGCCATTTCTGGTTAATCAATCCTTTACAATTTTCCTCATCTTGACTTGGTTGATAAGAAATCCCTTATCATTTCTTATGGCAGAGTGCATTATTGTCAAAGATTTTTTGCCATCAGTATTCCCGATATGACTATTTTTTCTATCATCCCCTTCTGTTAACCAGGCTCCAACCTGCGTGCACTCCTTTATCCCTCAGCTACAGCAAACAAAAGCTTTCTTCTTGCTTTCCTAATATATTCTGCCCATTTCTAGAAAGAACTGGATTTGTAGCTTTCTCTACCTTTTTCTATTTCTCTCTTTTGTTTGTTTTTTTCTCTAATACAACATAAATCTCCAGTCAGACATTGTCTGAATTCTTATTTACAACACGGTTCCATCACAGTGCCTTAGAGGAAATGAAAATCCGACCCTCTGAATGCGCTCCAGTGAGAGACACAGCTATGCTACGTGTCTTGTGGTGTTTGTAGAACAGGGAATCACATCAAGAAAAGAGACTCTTCTCTGTAGGTGCATATACGTCTAAGTCCTTCAGTACACACCAGCAAGATGATTGCTGCAAAACAGCATCATCCCATTGAGTTTTGAAAGGTCAATTCTCTTAAGATGCTCGATCCCCATGGGCAACTTTCCTGATGGGGAAATTTGATGGTTTCATCCTGTTAAAGGTTTTGATTGCATTCAGTTCAGTGGAAAGTGAACGGATATCAGCATTTCTTGGAAAGAAATTTTACCTGCTGCCATGTGTAGAAGCAAAATAGTCACTCCACAAAAATCAGATATAAAATTCTCCCTTGTTTCAAGAGGAAGTCACACCTCTGTGGGCTCACTGATCACTCATTATGAAATACTGGATTTTGAGATACCAGATAAAAAGAGTTATTATATAATTGAGTTTGAGCTCATTGGCTATCATCATAAGATTCTTGGAACAAATAAAGTCTCCTAAAACCTCAGCAAAGAGAAGTGTGATGGTGTTTGAAGAACTACGAAGCACATTCCTGAGAGAAAGATTTATTTCTCAGCTACACTTCATAGAGAATATCAAAAAAATATACAGTATCCCCTCCTATTGCTTTCAGGCAACATTAAAGAGGCATCATTACATTATTATAAGCTAAAAAGAAACTTGAACATTTGTGCCTAGCAAACTTGGTAAGGAATATTTTGATGTGACTTTCATAATGAAAGGCAAAGTAAGATATTAATTCACCTTTGAGAAGGGATTTTCACAAGGGAAAACGTGTTTCTGTGGGTTAGGACAGCAGTGCTCAAGGCACAGCATGTGAGGAAAGACAGCCCATCTGATTTCAGTGAGGAACCAGTCAGGACAGATGCTTGTAGGAACTTCCTGCATCATTAATACCTCCTTGTGGTACATCTTCAGTGTGCTGGCACATCAAGTCACTTAGAGGGAATTGAGTATTCCTGTTTCCTGTGACTACATCACAGGACTTGCCAGCCCTGTTTAGAGGCTGATGATTAATTTTTAAAGAAGCACCTAGAAATGCAACGTAAGCCTTAGGAAAGTATGTGATTTAATGGTTAGCAAGGGATATGGTGTTCTCCCTCCTTGGACACTTTGCCTCTTGTTGCGCTGGTCAGTCACAGAAAAGGAGGTAGAGGGGGATTTATTTTGAAAGAAGGCCACTAGAGGCTGCTCAAGACAGTTCTCCATGTGTGAAATGTCAAATTGTCACAGTGAAGAAGACAAATCATTATTTTTAAGGGCTAATAAAGTAAATCCCACCATGAATCAGGACAGAGTTGGATGCTCTCTAAACAGCAAGAAAAAATACTGTTTGTTTATTGCAATCACCATATTAAAATTGGAGGAATTCTGTCAATATTTAGAGCTGTGGGAAGATTCCATCTCCCTGGTTTTGTATGATGGCTTCCACAGGTGTATTCATAAACTCCAGCTACGATGCCACAGTGTCTCAAACAGTCTGTGCATTAATATCTGCTAGTACAGCAATTGCCTGAGCAGGCTGGAATACAGGAACAGAAGAGACTCTGAACTGATAATTTATTGCAGATAGAGGCTATGAGATGTTAATTACAGGACAGGCAAAACATTCTCCTTTATGTTATCGTTTTTGCCTGGGTGGCCCAGTGAGATAAAATATTGTTCTAAATCCAAATTAGTCAAAGTAAAGCTGGACTTACATAGCATATCAGTGATTTAATGAGAGAGAAATGAGCTGATCCAGATAAGAAGCATGACACTCCTAATCTGTTTATACACTGGAACAGATGGCAAAGGCACATTTGGATTTACCTACAAAGCCTCCAACCACATTCTTCTCCTGCTCCCTGGGCACTCTTTGCTGGTCTGTGTCTGCCTTAACACTGCAGAAAACACACAATAGGACCGTGTTTAACTTGTCAGTCAGGGCATTCAGGGAAACTATTGAAATTCAGGCAGGTACCAATTCCCCTGATTTAGTAGAAGTCATTATAACCTGTTACATTTGAAGGGCACTTCTGCTTTTGCCTGTGATAGGTGGACTAACGTCAGCCTATTTCATGTCAAGAGAAATGTCAACGCATTAAGCAAAGATTGTGCCATTCAGTTAAAGTAACCATGAGGTTCTTCTGCAGCAAGATATTTCTGGAGAGTACATATATGAGAAATATGACATATAAGGAGTTAAAACTTTACTTTTCCAGGACTACTGTTATCAAAGCAAGTTTCAACCACTTTTCTGAATGATGACATGTAAATCAACCTCTGACTGTTACTGTGACCTGACTGAAAGCTCAGTTTGTGTATATCACAGGAGAATTTGGATGGGGCTTTGAGCAATCTGGTCTAGTGGGAGGTGACCCTGCTCACAGAAGGGGTGTGGAACTAGAAGATCTTTAAGTGCCTTCCAACTCAAACCATTCTATGATTTTAGGAATCAAAGCATTTAATGCTCTCATTAATATCAGCTATGTGATGGCATTTCTTATGAATTATGTTTCATAAGTCATTAATATTTCAACATACTAATAATATTTTCTTCCTTTAAAAAGAAGGGTGAAATGGGAGAGGTGACCCACCTACTGCTGATGAAAGTGATTCCTTATTTGGCTACAAAAGTAAATCTGAGTCCATATTTTTGCCATTTAGTATAACTTTGGCTAGCTGTACCATCCAATATCAATATTGTGTGTGCCATCATCAAACTGAATGAATAAGACCTCATATTACATATTTCAGGTCTCAAAAATTATGTTCAGCTCAAGCTATGCAATACGTGTTGCAGTTAATCCACTCACCAATCAGCACAGTCAGTGAACAGCACTGAAGGCTGGATGCAAAATTGCCAAAGTGCTGTAGAAATAATACAGCAAGTTCTTGGCACATGTGAAGACTCCTTAAACCAAGAGAAAACAAAGTATCCATAGATGTGGGGCTATTTGAGGAACTCTGAGACAGAGCACAGTTAGAGTCTCTAGAAACAAATGCCTCCTAAGTCAGTCTTTTGATTTTAAGCCCTCTGTTTGTGTATTCTGTCAAATTTTGATAAACTATTTATGTACCTTGAAAATTTAAGCTTGATTTGTTTGGTTTTGGATCAGTGGATTCCCTGCCTATTCTGGCTAAAATGGTATATTTTCATTTCTGCATGCCCTTCGCATGCCCTTCGCACCAACATTGTTTCTCCTGTCCCTCTTATCTGTAAAGACGTCTTCCAAATGCTGCATATTCGTTTTAGCATTCCAGTCAGTCTGTGAACCTGCATCTGTAGCCCATTTCATTCAAATTAGTCTGGAATTACCTCATGATACGTTCACCTTAAATGCCACAGCTTTGTGTGTATCTTTCTCTAATTAGGTTGCCTCACTCTCAATTAGTGACAACAGAACATGTGTTCAGAATGTTCTAGGACATTAAAGTGATTAATGGCAGAAAACAAAGTGTACCGGTCCTAAACAAAAATCTTCCTTTCAATTTTGAAAGTGAATGAAAGATGTTTTTTTTCATACTATATTGTTAAATCTATTCAAGCAATAGATTTTAAAATTTCAATGATAAAGCATTAGTTGTTTAGGGTTTTTCTCTTTCTGATCTGTTATCTGAGGAGATTTATTAAAAACTCTCCACAATAAGTATATTTCAGATTCATTAATCAGAAAATAATGGTAAAAATAATGAATGATTAAGGTTGTTTTTCTACGAAAAGGTAAATTAGACCCTGATTCGTTCCCAGTTGAGTCAACAGACTCTTAGAATAACAAATCCTCAACTCTGATTTCCTAAGGACAGAAATAATGACCTGCGATACAGGTGGGATTTGGTGTCTCTGGTACCTCAGTGTTCACAGGGGTACAGAGGTGCCAAATCCTAAAGGTGTTCTTCTAGTAGTTTCCACCTCACAGATTCTTCTTGTGGAAATAAAATTCTCTTGTAGTATGTGAAAACCTCTCCAGACCTCCACAGATCCTGCTCTGTTATCCAGCCACCTCGCTGTAAGACAGGACAGTGCTGTGTCACAGCATCCAAGCCTTTGTGTGTTTTGCAGCTGACCGAGAAGTCAGCTGTCATGCATACTCAGGAGTATAAATAATACAGATAGTAAAAAGAGAACATTACTGCTGTAATTGGCAGTGAGTATGAAATCTTCTTCTTCCAAACATTGAGAGCGTTGTCCGGAATTTGAAGACTTGACTTTGCTCACTGCACTGCAGAAGGTAGGTGTTTTAGCTTTGGAAGTGTGTGTTACCTGGGAAAGTGAAATGTCTCACAACACCCCATCTTGGGAGGTAAAGAAAGGCAATAAAGCCGTGAAAGGGAGGATAGTGGGAACAGCAATTCAAAGAAAAAAAAGAGACCCAAGATATATCCTACCGTGATTTAACTATCAAAATATTAAGAAATACTTAGTAAATCCTTGGCTGAAAATGCTTGTTAGAGAAAATGGAAGACTTGGCAGAAATGTGAAGCAATTTGAAAGCCTTCCATGTGTGTTGACACACATTGAGACCCATGGCAGCATGTGGAGCAACACACCTAGTCAAAACTTCAAGGATTTTGTAAGGGAGCTAAGGGAAACGTGAGTCCAAAATGAAAGAGGCAGAAAACAGCAGAGATGACCTACAGAAATTACGTGAAGTTGGAGATACCAATTTTAAAGGAAATTCTGGGAGAGGATCTGGCAGAAAATGGGAGAGAAAAATGATTTTGTCAGATGAAAGATAACAATTGGCTGGAGCAGACAGGAGTTTTATTGTATGGAAAAGGAGTCAAATGTGAGGAACTGAATTCAGAATTGGAGCAATGCAACTGTGAAGGGAAAAACACGGCAAATACATGAGAGGAGCCCAAGATAAGTTTTCAGGTTTATAAATTCTCTTTGTGATGCAGTAAAATTAGCATTACTAAAATTTAACATGAAGATTCATTTGAGTTGGGTATGAAAAAACTCCATTTGAAGTCTGACTTTGTTATTATTATTGTAAGCATCACCATCATCGTTTGTCACTATTATGTTGGTTTCTTAAAAACCTACCAGAGCAAGCAAATTTCTGTATAATTTCATATTCTGATAAAATGAGAAGGAATAGGATGTGCCTCAGATAAGCAGCAATCTATCACTGCACTGTTGCATTTTGGCAACATAAAATGGTAATTATTTCTTTTTCCTAAGAGTTTACCTCTTAAGCAGACAGTAGGTACGTGGAAAAATCAAACAGACAAACAGGATGAAAAATGTGCTACCATGGCACATTAGTTTCACTCATTTTTGCCAAGAAAGGTGAAGGCAAAATGGAGGGAAAGGGTATAGGACACAGTAGTTGGAGTGAGTAGGCTGAGGGAGACTATGTCAGCAATTTCAGAGGGGAAGGGCACAAGACAGTTTCTTTCCAGAATAGGCACTTCCTTCAAATTAATTAATTTTGCAGAGTCACGGGAAGTAAGCAGTAAAACTGATAAGGAGGAAATCAGGGAAAATAAAAAGCTCAGCTAAGGTGTCTGATACTTCAAGTAAATACTCTCAGCACGGCATCATTTATGTTTCAACAAATTAGCATGCCCAAAGTAATTATTTCTTAGTCACAAATTTCTGTCCAGCTCTACTTTTACCGCATAAACAAGTAGAAATGTTTTATCACTCGTTAGTAACTTAGATGTATACTATCAACCAGAAAAAAACCCCAACCAAACAAAAATAATAAAAAATCTCCAACATATGGCATTCCATAAAAATTGTCTCAGAGACCTCTAATTTGTCAAATTTCATCTAAAAAGTCTTAGAAATCCAGATACACTTCAGAGGGCTGGAAGAACATCATGGCATTGGTAAAAATGGCATAATTCTTAACCTTACTTGATAAAACAGTTGTAAACTCGGAAGCTGTTACAGGTTGAATCAGGACTAATCTGACATAAGGTTGAACTTTTAAGGAGTTAAATCATAATAGTGCAATTAAGGTCAGGCAACATAATGCTGCATTAGAACTGGTGAGGTTTATATTGATGACCAGGAAACAAATACGACATCAAAGCTGCTGCAGTGTGTGGATGACACAAAGTGTCCCTCGGAGGAGTAAGCATTGAGGGGGAGCAGCCAGTTACCCATTGTCCTCCTGCTCGGGAATGCAGCTGAAATTCTCGGTGGACAGAATGCAATGGGTAGGGCCAAAGAGTGATTAAAACAGGCTTTCTGCACAAATAAGAGAAATGTGTGCTGGAGCCTCGTTTGCAGTGCTCCCTGTTTCCAAGATGACCTCGAGTTGTACCTACTCCCTTCGTGACGCTGAGCAGAACTGGTAGCATAGCTATGAAAATAGGTCACTCCATGTATTTCCTGTTACGTAAGATGGGTACAGAAACAATCTTTACTCTCTCTTTTCCTCGTCTACTCTCGCACAAAAAAATCCTCCAGGAACTTCCCATGCCATCTCAGTTCCCCTGTCCATAGTGTTAATAGTGCAGAGTAGAGAAATGAACCATAAAAGTGATACTTTACCCAGAAAATTGCAATGGAGATGAAAAACAATTCAGTCTATTGAGTTTATTAAATAAGTACGGCAAGGTTACTTGCCTACAGTGTGTATGTATCTTCATGTGGGGAAAACACTCTCAACATTGGGAATTAAAGGGTTTTCTGCAGAAAAACACAGTCAGAACCTGTTGCTAGAACCTGAAGTCAGTCACATAAAAGTTATAAACTAAGGACATATTTTTATCAAAAAAAGTTATGAATTGTTGAAATAGACTATCCAGAAAAGTTATAGATGACTCATATTTGCACTTCTTGAGGCCAGGATATGATTCCTCTGTGGAATGCACAATTTCACTGTATACAGTCTCAACATAGGGATGGCTAATGAAGTTTAACAAGCTGAAATATGCTGAGGATTAGAGTAAATTATTCCTTAAGACATTTATGAGTCTAAGAATCAGCACACAAGTTACTCTGATATATATAACAGCAGGATAGCTACACAATAATTTTTATGCTCAACACTGTATTTTGCATTAATAGACTATTATTTTTATTTATTAAATTTCCTTTTAAATTGAACCTGAAAAAAACCAAAACAAAACTAAACACCCTTTGTGAATGTTCAGTGAACAGTGTAATTTTTCAGTTTTCCCTTGAATTAGCATTTGCCATGTAGGACCTGACTCATATTCCCTGAGAGTCACAGGCCCTGAGAAATCATGCACAGTCCTGTAGTCTCAGTTCTGCAGATATAGGGACTGGGGAATGTTGAGAACTGTGGCTCCAACTGACCTTCCTAAATCTCCCTGAGCTCCCAAGACTTTCAGGATGTGTCTCTACAAGGTCTATAGCATCCAAAGAGCAATCCACATATGATCTCTTGTAGCATGCCTTGTGTATAGCAAAGATGCCCTTGAATGAAGATATCTTGGGGACAAAGACTTGACATTTCCTTGATAAACTGTTTCCATAGAAATTTTATGAGCATCTTTAAAGCTAAGAGATTTAGAATAAAAATCCAATGTCCAAGTCCCCATGATTTTATTTTTCTGAAGAACTACCGTATCTCAAATTATAAAGAACGCAGCTAATGCAGCATGTTTGTTCCCAGCTCAGAATGTGTTTAGTAGCTCAAAAATACCATTTAATGAACGGAACACTTGATGCAGCTGTTGCCATAGTAACAAGACATGTTTACACGGAAGCAGAGTTAGAGAATAGTATGTATGAGTGGGGCTGCAGGAGCTGGATGAAGTACTGGAACTGCACAACCTCTGCACATCTCTTTATTCTGGATTTCCTTTTGGATTTATTCTGTGAAGGGATGATTTGTGTACAAAGGTTATAGTTGGTTGTGTGGAGCTGTAGAAGAGTAGAAAATAGCCCACAACAAAATCTGGAGAAAAGTTACAATTACTGGACCTAAAGATTTCTGCTTTTTATTGGGTTAAAAAGTATCAGCAATCAATCGGTCTCCTACTTTGCACCATCAGCACCATCTCCAAGAGCACTCAGACTCGCTACTGAAGTGCTGATGTCTGTTTGGGTGCCAACTTGAGAAATCAGCTTTTCAAAAGCTCTACGTGTCAGACCATGACATACTTTGAAAAGGTGTCCATAATTGACTGAGTGAAAGCCATAGAACAGGGCGTGTCTAAAAGTTAGCCAACTTTCCATTTTTTTGCTAATTACTTTTGCATAACTATTTCTATCTGTGTGGAAAAACCAGCATACCCCTCCCCTGACTTTTTCTGGTGGCAGGATTAAGTAGTCCATTTCTAACAGACTTTTTCCCACTGAAATATCCTTACAAATCTCCACTGCTGTGGACTCCATCACTGCCTAAGACAGCTTAGTGTTTCATTATTAGAAAGTGTTCCTTAAAAATGGAGCGTAACCTTCCTGCCCTTTCCCTGCTTATCCTGTTTTTAGTAGATATTCAGTACCTTCATCAACCTGGCATCCTTTATCATATTGCCACAGAGCTATCCTATGTTTAAAATAAAGAATCATACTATTTTCAGATGTCTTCAAGTGGTTCTTGATTCTCTTATTTTCTTTCCTCTGGTCTTTTCCTGCTCAGCTCAATCAACATTTATCCAGATGTGCAGTATCCCAGACCAGGCATTTTGCTATAGCTGAGCATGAGTAGAAAGAACAGTGTGGTTGCTTCTGCATATCTACATTCATGTTTCCGCTTCTCCATACAGACATCAATTCTTTATCAGTAGCATGAATAAGTCATGCTCAGCTTGTGATTTACCAGAGACAATAAGCCACCTCCTTCTATTAGCCAGTGATTTCCAGTCCTCAGATGAGATGGCTGATTATTCCCACCAAATGAAGGTCTTTGCCCTTGTCCCCATCCAAGAACATGCTGTTTGCTTCTTCCTTGTTCTCCTGTTGTCAGGTGAACCTCACCAGGTCTGATTTCTCAGAATATTTCATATCTTGATCCATACACCTTCCATCTAAAACTTTTGTACATTTGTTGTTAAAAGCAAAACTATCAGGCCACCCTTTGAATGAAGAATCCACCAAATACCACTAAATACTACAGCCTCCCCAGCATGACCAGCTATTGTTTCTCCACCTGGCTGAATAATAGAGCAGACTTTTCCTTTTGCTCGTATTACTCCTACTAAAGAATTTAATGATACTCTGCATTCTCTCTGTTGATATTGGCTCCTTTGGTAACTATTAAGATACTGTTATCATAATAGTCAAAAAACACTGCTCTTTTTAAAGCAAAACATTGGGATGCATTCAATTGCTACTGTTATTAATTATCTAACTGCACCTTTAGTACTTGTTGATCTCCTTTATAAGGTCTTGGTGCAGGGTTTGTTGTTTTTTCTCAAGGAGAACACTTTGTCTCTGCCACTGATACACAGCCCTGGACTGCAATGACCCAGCACTAATTGAGATTGTCTCAGCAGGCCTAAGTGCTGTTTTGCACTTCTGTCCTTTCCAGAAGCAGTAAAATATTGTTAATAAACTGACCAGACAGCCTTCTTAGAGCCAAGTATTTTTTATTTTAATCTAATGCTTTTCAGAGAAAAATCACTCTATGCAATAAGCTGTCTACTAATATGTTTAGCTCAGTGATTGTCTAAATGTGGTGATATTGATAGGTCTAGGTTTCCAACAGACCCTCTCAAAGATCTGGGCACAGTAACGGGTTCCTTTAGCTCAAGGATCAACCCCTTCAACTTGGGGATAGAGACAAGTATGTTTTACAGAAAAATATATCCTGATGTCATCCTCTTCTCCAGAGATAAGAATACTTTAAAAATATTTTTTATAACTTTTGATTCACCTGTTCCCACCACTAGCAAAATGCTTTTCTAATTTTGGGAGATGCAGCACAGAAAGAAGCTGTTGCCATGGATCCCCTCCCTCTCCTTCCTTTCCTACTGTGTTCGTTTGGAAGCAATTTATCCATATCCAGCTGTTGCTTTCCTGCTTGATTTTTTCCAGTGGTCTGCTATTAAGCAAAATCAATACATTATTTACAGGATATGTATCTCATTGTCAAGACTGCATATTAGGATCCCTACATCACTGCATCGTACTTACTCAGCTTGCTGTCTTACATTATTACTAGTCTTGTACAGTATGAGATTAATTGCAATGACAGTAGGTTTTCTTCTCCAGGGAATCCATTGCAGCTATTCTCGAAAAATTCTTCCCTATCTTTCCTAAAATGTGTTTATGTGGGCTAGTGAGAAACTGAATTTTTCTTCCTTCCCATTCTGCATATACACTTTCCCAATTGCCTTTCCAGGTAGCTCTGGCATCTCAACAGAAAGGGAAAAGGTCACATAAGAATATTATCAGTCAGTGCTTTGAAAAGGGAGAAGGCTTCTTCAAAGGTTTAATATCACTTATGTGACTTTTAAAAGAAAATCATTAGAATTTATTGTTCAAAGAGGAACTGTAGAGTGCATGGTGAAAAGGTAATTCAAATGTTTATGATTGTAATAACCACATATAAAGAAAAAAAAATCAATACATCTAAGTAGATACATATAAAATGCTCTACTGGAATTGTAGTTACTGTAGGAAGTCTGTATACAAATTCTGGTTGTACACTGAGACACAAAGTGTGAAGCCCTATGTGATTACACTTGCTGAGGAACCCAGAGCTGTTGGTACGGCTGTGCAAGAATCATTAGCAGGTGTGGCTCTAGGTGCAAGGACAGAATAGGGAGTAGATGATTATTGGATTATTGCTTAAAACACACCTTTTGCTTGGGGGATAAATCATCTTATTCACACAGCAGGTGAATGAGAAGATTTATGGCTGGACAACAAAATTCTTTTTTAACAAAAAATGATCTTGAAAGCATCTCTATGTCCTGATGAAGCCAGTTGGAAGCCTTCCTTCTAATTTGTGTCTAAGCTAATTTTTTCCAATACACAGTTGAGGCAGGTGCTGGAAAAGGGACATTTGGAAATTTCAAAATGTGATGTGTTCAGTTGTTCATGTTGTAAGCTAGTGGTTCTGTTTGCCATTAGGGGAAAATCCCGACTGCCAGCAAAATTATTAAGGTGTGTTTAGTTGGGAATGATACAGGGCTGACTGGATTCCGTGCAGTGTTTATTATGTCCTTGTGGTACAAGCCATGAAACAGGAAGTAACGTCAATTCATCTCATAGCTCATACATAGACCAAACAAGTATAAAAGTAGAACTGCTCGCTGAGTGTCATCAAAAAGCTCACACACCTCAGGCACTGGTGGCAGCTATTTGTATACAAGCTGCAGTTTATGTCCTTAGGTGGAATAAAAAGCACACAGCAGATAAGATGGCGCTAAAGCATAAAAAAGGTGTTTGGCTTTATTTTACTTTTCTTGAAGTTATTACTGTGATCATTACAGAGCAAGCTTTAAAAGATCAGTGTCAGAAAGCCGTATTCATGCACGTAAAATGTTTGTCTAAACCTCTGAGTGACTCTTCTCTCTAATAATCCTGTCATTATGAACTCAGATTGAATACTGTGCCCATTGTGACTGCTGAGGAAATAACTATGATATTTGCTGTTGTTGAACAGAGAGAAAAAGACAAACAAAACACTTTAGGCAGGAGCAAATTTTGAAAAACTACAAGCTGAAGTTGGTGTTCAAATATTACAGAAAAGTAAGACAGGCAATACACAACATATTAAGAGAAATGCAGATATCTAAGAAAGGATGTTTGGGTATTGAGATTTAGATGTTGAAAAGCGTCGATGCAGTAAATTTTAAGTTCACCCAATTCAAGTCAGTTGTAGTAGTTCAGCTCATGTCCTGAGCTGTTTGCTCCACTCTTAAGGAAGAATCTTGCAGTGGTGCAGTCAGTGGTGCCAGTACAAAGGGGAACCAACGTACAAGAAATATGGTGCCTTTAAGCCTAATTTAATTTTCTCCACATATGGCTACATATGTAAGATGATGCTTTGATTTTTTTGGCTTCTTATTGTTATGTCAGTGTTGTCATACAAATAATAATGTGATTCCACCAACAAAGAGGCTCTCCCATGTTGTTTGTGCACTGGGGCAGTTACACTGGGCCCTACAATCTGGCATGCCCTCGAAATCACATGAAGTGGTTTGCTGTGTATGAACAAAGGAAAAAAGGAATAATGCTTATTTCAACAGGTTGCTGCAAGGAGTATGTTTTCATTTTGCAGCATGATTTGTGGAAGATTATGTAAGGAAGAGCAAACAAACAGATAAACTTACATTCAATTTGCTTCACCATCAGAGGATTTATGAGCTCATGTTCCTGATGGAAATTTGTCCCTAAGAGAGCTAAAGCAGAGTTAAAGCTTCAGAATAAAACTTGAAATAGCACTTCCATATTTAAAATTCAGTCACAGGGAGTGACTGACACTTTCTTTCAAACCCTGTCCAGAAGTAGAAGAAATTCTGAATCAGAAGTGATAATTTCAGCTGGTTATATAATTCTTCTTAATTTCATTTCTTTTAATCCTCTGTTGTGCTTTGTGCTTAACAACACTTATCCAATCCTGAAACAAGAAGCAGTGAACTAAGCTTATGTATAGCTCAGAAGCAAGCATGTGATCCTTGTGGAATGATAGGTAAATGTAAACAGAAAAGGTGCTTACTCACTGCCAGCATTCAAATAGATCAATTTTAATTCAGAAATATTGGGCCAACTGTTACAATGAATATGTTTCCTACAGCGGGAAAGAACATTTCACAGCTATGCCCTTATCAACACACTAGAAAGGTTTATAGAATACTCTTGTGTCAGTTCCCTGACAAAACTTTCCATCATACAATGCTCTTTTTCGAGACGCACATCCATAAAACTGACAGGAAAGAAAACAAATTAACTCTATTCCCCCCCATACGTGTATATAGATCTCTGTGTTTCTGACAATTCTCCAATGCCATCTCTTCCTCTTATTGGTAGGTCTATCTTAGAGATAAATACTGCCTGGTGCTGAGTTGGGTGTTGTTATTTTTATTAAAATTATAAAAAATGTTGTATGAAAGCAAACTCTGATTTTTTTTCCCTCCCTTGATCTGAACACCTTGGTGTACAGAGGCAGAGCCAGGGCTGGACTTCTCTTGACAAGCTCTGATGAGGTAGTACATCAGATATGTTCCCAAATGGATCTAGTGTCAGCCTTACAGGACTCCTACAGTATAAATCATAACTCAGGATAGATTCCCCCTAGTCTACCTGCTGGAGTGTGCCAAGTCTTTGCAATCCTCTTTCTCACGTGCCCCATGACAGAAATGAATTGTACAAAAATAATTAAGCCTCCCTTTCTCTCAAAGGCACAAGAATCACTAGGAAAATCTCAAGTTTCCTTTTTTTCTTTTTCCTGAAAGCTGGTTCTTAAGCTTTGTAATCCTTAATGGACAATGGCCATAAGCTATGACAAACAGAACCTGCATTTCAGCTACCTGGCATTGGCACCCCTAATTCTTTTGTTCTTTGATCTAACTAGACTAAAGAGAAGATGAAAAAATAACTTTCCAGGACATCTGCTTTTTGATCCCAAATGAAAAAGCGTTCTTTTTAAGTCATAGAAAAGGCAGTGGGTCAGACAGATTTTGGAAGCCATGGGCTAAAAATTCCCAAGAATGTTTGCATCATTTATACTTATATTTAGTGAGAACTGATAGAGGGGACACAAATTTTGGTAGTGTGAGAGCCCTTGCCCAAATAGACTTTAGGCAACAACTTCTCCTTGTAATGTCTCTCACCTTGGAAACTGAGATAATGATAATCCCACGAGAATGATGGATACTCTGAAGTGCTGAACTGCAAAACGTATCAAGCTGAGTTACTCAGAATATTTTAATAATTACATGGCATTATGTTTAACAAAGTCTTAGGAACTTGTGGAGATTAATCAGTTCTGATTAAGTTTAAGGGCAGTGCCTGAGGCTCTGGGATCTCTGGTCATTTCTGTTAAGCAAAAGAAAGAACAGGAAAGCTTAAAACTAGCCTTTTAAATCTGAAAATAAGGTTTTTGATGTAGTTTCGTTTTGTCTGAGAACATTGGTTTTGCCTAACCAACAAACGGTTTTTCCCAAAACCTCAAAAGCTGTCAAAATTAGAGTTAGCATTCTTGAATCACCTTAGTTTTTTGAATCATTGAAAAAGCTTCGGTTGGAGCTAATGGGCTCTGAAATAAGTCATCAGTGGAACAGGGCTGAAGTGCTATATAAAATCTACTTCTTTCCCGTATTAACAAGCAGTTTTCTGAATTACACCACAAAATGAGTCAGTAACATCATATTATCCAATATCAATGAGCTGTATTTCTGTGAAACCATTGATTAGTTGAAATTCAGGCTTTAGTGAATCAGTATAGATCCTGACGTTGATTTAATGGGCAAAGAGTGTGGGTTATAGAAGAGCATCCCAGTTTGTCTTCTGGATATTTTCTTATTTTGTTTCTTTACTTCTCTCTTTTTTTTTTTTTTTTTTTTTTAACCTGTAACTGCTTTAGCCAGGCTTAACAGAAAACAATATCTTCAAGACTTCTCACATATTGCTTTCTTTTTTTTTAACAAGCATGAGTCATAAGTCATTCTGTCAGAAGATCTTTGAAAGAGTTAACTCCCTGCGATGGAGGAAAGTAATTTTGAACCAATCACTCAATTTAATGATGAAAATATCAGCGTGGGTGACACATCAGTGTGTCAAAAGAAAGTCTGAAGGACAAACTGAAAAGTACACCTTGAGAAAGTAATGCCCCACATAGGTACATGCCTGTAACCAGATGAAGGCAGAACATGTCCAAGCACTGCACGGCAGGAGTGGGAGCAGGAGCAGGATCTGTGACTCCAGCAGAGCATTTTGCTGACCATTTTCACACAGCCATAGGAGAGGAGCAGTGTGTTTGCAGGGTGGCTGCAGGAGACTGACTGGCTGAAGTTATTTGTTGATGTGAGCACTCAGGCCTGGGTTTGAATGAGTGCCATGATGGGTCCAAGGATCAAATCCTGCCCTGCAGGATGCCAGCAGCCTGGTGAAAAGAAGGCTTCTGACTTCGATTACCTTCCTTTACTCCAAACTCAAGGGAGAGCCATGGCATTGGTCCAGGATTATCTTTACAAGACCATTTCCATTAAAGCCAAGTGAGAGCTTTTACTCTCCCTAATCCCTAAATTCTTCAGTTCCAGAAAGTAGAACTAATAATGAGTTTTTCTGGTATTATTAAATAAGCAAGTATGTGGCTGAATGATACACTGCCTGTCATTTTATCTCAGTTTAAGACACAATATGTTTTCTAGCCCTGTGACATCCCTTTGTGTTTTTCATAATTAGAAACAATGTTGACATTTAGATTCAGCACAGCTTTGGATATCAAAAAATGGCCCATTTAATGTAAAATCTCTAGCTCGCTAATTAGTTTCTAAAGTTGGAATCAGGTGTTTATAAGCCATTTAAGCAAAATAAATTAGTATTCTACAGAGACTGTTGGCCAGGCTGTTGACTGAGTTAAAGTGCTCTTTAAAAACTTTGCAAAACTGAAAAGCAGTAGCTTTATAAATATCAAGTCTTCTGAAAAGTAACGGTTTTGTTTCTATTTAGTACCATCCCTGTTTACTGACATCTTTGAATAAGCACCTTCTAATTATTTTTTATCCAATCTCAAAAATAATGCTTGCAATGAAAATGTGAAATTCAAAATTATGACCAAATAAATTCCTGAAAGGTGTTTGAAATAAGCCCATTTATAGTAGACTGCTCATCTAATTATAAGGACGATCAGCATTGGTGAAAGTTGTAGATGTTAGACAATTTTCATCGCTGTTAGCTATCTAAGGCACCAAGCCAGCAGCCAGTGACACAGATATTTGACTTCAGATAACCACATTACAGTCTGTTGAAGCTGCAGAAAAGCCTGTATGTTTGCAGAGCTGGGACATCAAGGACATGTCCTGTCTCATTTGCACAGAGCCCAACAAATACAAATATGAGATCAAAAAAAAAAAAGCATAAAAATTAACAGATTTGAAAATAAGTGGTTTACCCCCACCCGCCTCAGGTTTGTTTAGTCCCACTGTAAGTAGCTATAGAGGACAAAAGAGCAGCTGGATGTTTATGTCTGTTTAATAAAATAGGGTGATTTTGACCTGTAAAAAACCCCCTTATGTTTTGTAAAAGGAAAAAGAACCTCCCAAGCCCAAACCTGATCAGTTCATGCTTATACCTCATAGGCCAAGTTCTTAGTTACCTTCCCTCACTCCAAACTCAAGGGGGAACGATATTGTTGGTCCAGGATTATCTGTCCCAGACCATTTCCATTAAAGCCAAAGGAGAACTTTTCCCCTTTCTAATCTCTAAACTCTTCAGCTCTGGAAAATATAACTAGTCACAGCCACAACCTGTGATTTCAGAGAAGACAATTGGGTTGCTAGATATGTGTGGACAAAAAAACATGAAACTGAATCTGTGGGAAAATCTTTTAATGAACTTGTTACAATACCATTTGGAGCCATACCTTTACCACCAGTGCCAGAGAACAAGTAGATTTACCAATGATTTTGAGGGGAAACAATATTATCTAGTCTTGTCCAAAGTGGCCAGTCTCTTAAAATATATTTTAAAAAAAATTATCACAATTTATACATATATGAGCTAATCATCTATGACTGGGCAGCTAATATCTGAATAAATTTAAATATAACTGATTGTTGGCATTTGCTCCTTGGGATGTGGCCAAATGATTTGGCTAGACATAATCTTCCTCTTTCAGGCTTCGTCATCCTTGAAACTGTCAGCCCTCATAGATGGTCAGATGTAATTCAGATGTAATTGTACCTTGAGAAAAAAGTACGTGAAACCTCTGCAAGATCATTGCATTTCTGTTTGTTCCAGGGTTTCTCTTCTTTTCTCCTTCTACTGATTAGAAATAGGGTAGAATGAGTCCATGCTTCATTCCTTGGGTTCTGGACTTTTCAGTCTTTCCCAGCCATTGCTGCCAAGAGGACTATAAGAGCTCTTCCTCATATTTTCTGATTGTCAGTGGTCTAGGAGAAGAGGATTTCAACCCTGTAAACTTGAAAAAAATTACTTTCAACTTTACGACTCAAACTTATATGGTAATAAAAAAACAGAATTTCCAATTCACTGGCTATACAAAAACTCAACATCCATAAAAATAGCTCAAGTCAAACCAAAGTGAAAATGCTCTGTTTAATTTTTTAACAAAAAGAAAAATGAAAAAAAGGAGGGGAAAAAAGTATTATATTTAAAGTAAAATTCAGTGTCTCCTTTCGAAAGAATGCAAAATTTTCATCTGTTTAAAAATTATGATGCTTTCACAATGAAAATTCTTCTTAGAAAAAAAAAAGAGCCTTAAAATATGTAGTTTCTTCTTTAAAAGAAATCCAAAATTGTTGTGAGGAACCACTTATTTTGCTGTTAAATATAAAAATAGTCCTATTCTGTGTTTAGCTGCTTTGGTTAGCAAAATGACTTTTCTCAAATTTAAAAAGAACCTCCCTAACTCTCTTTTGAAAAGTAGTTTAGTAACAAAGAACAGCACTGGAGGGGGTTATCCTTGCTGCGCTTGCAGAAGATTATCACCAGGGATTGCTCCTCAGTCAGTGCCAGTTGAGGTAATTGTGTGCAACAAAGGAAAAAGTAAATATACCTGGCTAATCTACTTCTTATTTAGATATCCCTGAACATGTTCTATTTTCACTTCCATTCACCTCAAATAGCAAAAGTAGGTCATCTAACTTTTTATTTCAATCTAGTTCTCCGATGGATAGACTCGCTGCTTATGGGTACTGCTGGCTGCAAAAGGATTTGCTCCCACGTCTTTCACGATGCTTTCATTGCCTGCTCAGATAGGAGCTGTTTTTTTCCCTTTCTCCAGGTGCATTTACTCCTAGGAGCAATCAGCTTATTTCCTGATCCATAAAACTGCATTATTCTTACCAGTATTTTCCTCTGTGAACATCAGCGGAGAAATATTATATGCCAGGAACTTAATTATTCATTAGTTTACGTCCAGTTTCTTCATACGACTTCCTCTGTTATCATTTCAGCTGATACAATAATAACAGGCCAACAATATTGTGCCTAAAACAACTCCTCTACTAAGAAAGAGGTGGAAACAGATGCTTAGATTGGATGTCTGGCAGATTTCTGAAGTTTTTCTCCTACTGTGTGGAAAGCCCTGGGTAGACTTGCATTCAATTAAAGTCAAATAACTTACCTTACTTTAAATTGCATCCCCTCTGCCATTTGATGCCAGGAAACCCATTCAGAAGAGTTTGTCGCTTGTCTGCAAGAGGAAATTATTTTTCTCTGGTGAATTTCTGAAGCCTAGAAATACATTCCCAGAACAGACTCAGTAGCATAAATGCAGCATGAATTTTTTAATGTGCTCATTGTAAAACAGCAAATTAGATGCTGTTGACTATGCTGAGCACTCTAGTTTTCTTCAAGTTACATGAGAATATGAGCTTTCTCAGCAGTTTTTTGCTTGTTTGTTTTCTTAACAGAATCACACTTGCCTGAAATTCCCAATATGTTCAGGTTTTAGATCTCACAAAATATTCACTGGTAATAGTTTATCTGACAGATTGTGTCACTTGTATTGAGCATTCCCTTTACATGTCTATGTTTTTGTAACTTCCATGTTAACAGTGGATACATATGTATAAAACAAAAATAAAAACACATATAAATGTCCTAGCAATTCTTATACACATTCCTTCTTTCCTGTGAGGAAGGTTATGGCAATGAAGAAGGACTTGTAATGCAATGTTAATATTAAGATTATTTTTCTTTCCAGCTTCAAGGTTATGAGACATTTTCATCGAGTTTAGACTAAATACATCTTCTAATACATAAAATATTTTACTATCTAGTAGTCTTCCAGTATTTAAAAGGCTGTTAGAAAGAGGACAGACATTTGTTGTTTGGTGGGCATGGAACTAGAAAAAATTGAGCTGAATTTACATCAAATAGTAATCAGACTAAATATTGGAAAAACACTCAAAATAAACAAAGGGCTGGGGGAGGTGACAGGGAAATGTTAAGTCTCTTAAAAAGTTTATAGAATAGGCTAAGAATAATTTATCAACTGTGGTTCAGATATAATTGATTCTTTTTTATGACAAAAGAAGGGATTCTATGGTATACTGAAGTTCTTTCCAGAAACATAGTGCTTGCATGAACGGTTATCTAAAATAATTTATGCTTACATCTCTAGCTTCTTCTTGTTACATACAAAATTTCTGGTTTAATTGTAATATTAATCAACCATAATTGATAATTCAAGCTGAGAAAGTGCCTCTCCGAATAATTCACTGGCTTGAAGCCTGTCACTATTTGGGTTCTCAATTCGAGCCGGTGATGCTGTGCTTCTCAGAGAGATCTGAACTTCCAGAGTTGCTGGGGCTTCTCTGGTAGCCCAGCCTGACCAGGACTTCTGAAAATCAGGGTTTAAGTGTTACATAAAGGAAGCGCATTCCTTTAGAGACCTATTTGGTATTGACCACCTAGCTCTGTGTCTGCTGCTCCCTGGCTCTTAACTGAACCCCAGTGAAAGGGAGTCTTTCTACCTTTTTGCTTGAATGAAGAAGGTGACAGTTAAAGACTGTTTTGAAATCTGGCCTGCGCTTTTCATAGGTAAATCAAGCATATCTGTGTGCTCCAGAATATACTAGCATGTATGTAGCTGAAAAGGAAAGGGAAGAGAAAATCTGGACAGACTGGTCAGGTGCATATTAAGTATATAAATTTTATTGTCATCTGTTCAAATGGTTAAATGACATGGAGAGATTATCCCAGAGCATTATATTCCTGGAACTATAAAAATATCATCACAGAGTTTAATGAAAGAGATAAGTCACTGGTCTTTTTTCAACTAGCTGTTTTACAATTAAAAGTACAATTCACTTAGAAGATCTATGTTCCTCAATCATTTCATCTCCTTTAATGACTCTCCTTTCTCATACTGTTAATAATTCCATTTTCTTTCAAGTAAAGAACAATAGAAGAGATGCATAAAATGAAACCCATAATGGAGTCCTCAGGCAAGAAGATCTCAAAGCTCCAAAGAAATCAAAGTGCCTGTTGCCATCTGTGGTAATTCTGCCATTTACAGCCCCTATGATCATTCAAGGCCTTATCTATCAACCCTGTAATGACACACTGATTAAGTAATAGGGATATTAAAGTTCAACAGATTTCTTTGAATATGATCTGCATGAGGCAGCCTATACTCCCTCTGACTCCAAAAAACTGGCTTATCAGATAAGATTAGTGACAAACTGGTTGTTCTTCATTGTTGTATATAATTGTTGGTAACTGTTGGTAATACAGCAGTCTGCTTCTTCTCATTCACGGTAATTCCAGTGATGTGATGTAAGCTGTCTCTGCCTAATATTTTTCCAAAGAATCATTATTCTATGGGGAAACCATAGCACAGAAAAAACCCTCTCCATTGGAAGTTGGTCGTGAGCCTATTTTCCACCTCATATTATAAATGACTATGATTATGGAGAGATTTATTAATTCATTTCCCAGATAAGCAACTTCACTTAGAGCAGAAGCCAGCAAAAATAAGATAAGAAAGGGCAGAAAAAGGTCTTGCCTGTCCCTAATATTATGAGGAATAGCTACAAAATGCTCATCCAAACTCACTAACAAAAACTTTTAAAAAGGTCTTTTAAAAAATCCTTCCAATCCCAGGTGTGCACCTTAGATCACCAAACACTGGTTGTATATTCAGCTGACAAGAATAGTCCAAGTACTAGTCATGCTGGGGAAATGCGTATTTATAACAGCGCATAGAGGTGGTCTAAAGTGTGACAAGATGTTTTGTGAGAAAATCTCAATTTCCCTCTCTTTCATAAAAAAACCCAATTTTCACTAGACAAACCTTTTCTTTTTCTTTTACACATAACGTTGGCATGTCAAATAGTAGTAGCAAAACAACATAAAATGTTTGAGCACATGGTCATTTCCTATAATTTGTGTTTCCTTTACTTTGTGTTTCAATAGAGTATTCTAAGGTTTTCATTATTATTATTATTATGAAATGGCCTATATTACTTGCTGACCTCTTGGCTGTGTAATGTCTTTGCTTTGGCCATAGTTTTTGTCTTGAATGAGTCAAATTGCATAGATTTTTAAAACTGATATTTCAATATCAGTCAAATGTCCTCTTTTTTTTTTTTTGTGTAATATTCTCTTCAATCCTCTTTACAGACTTCTAATTTTAATTTTGTTCTAATTTCTCCAAGTCCATGCCTAGTATTGATCAACCTCTAATAGGAGCACACTGGCTACAAAATTGAAATATATCTAACAGCAGCAAATACTGGATGGGATAGGTAGATGTAAGACTTGACTTATGCCTCTGCATAAGCAAGACATTTTTCTTTTCTTGCTGTCTAGGATAGGAGACAGAAGGAATGTTCCCAGAAATGAGTCGTGTGTGTTACTGGGTCTGCATTACTTACAGCTCTGGTTGCTGCATGTGGAACTTGTCCTGCTTGTGAATAATAGATGAGCTGAAAGACTGGAAAGAAAAGGATATTTCAGGCATTGATTTTGTCACTCTACGCCTGAAAATGCATCTAATGGAAGAAAAGCTTATAATTTCTATGTTGGCTACCAAATCAGTACCTATGAGAACTCCTTCTCCATTGCAGTTCAGCACTTGGATTTGGTATTGCATCCATACGATTACAAATACTGAAGCTCCTGCAACATCTTTTCCCTTATTTATAACCCCCTACAATATAAACGAGTTTTATTTTGCTATTATTGGTTGTTTGTGGATTTACACATAAGAAGCCTTACTGTTATATTTTATTCGGTTTTGTAGAAACCTCCGTTACTTGACCAAAAAAGATTTTGAAGGTAGAGGTGGCAGATGTATCCAGTGTCGGCATTATCACGTTATCTTGCTGACTCCTGAACAGGTAAATTGTCTGATCAGAAATAGAAGTGAGAAGAGTCCTGATGTTCTTCAGAGATTTTAGAGATACTTTAGTGATTTTGTTTTTACTTCAGCCAGCCGAAAATGGCTGGCTGAGCTGAGCAAGTACTATGGTAAAGGAAGAGGATAAATGTTTGGCAGTGATCCTGATGATGTAATTTAACACAGACACGAATAACTAGAACTCAGCCAAACTACAGAAATATTTTTGATATTTTATTCAAAATGTCATCCCATAAATCTAGTTTGAGAAAAGACCAGCAAAGTTTTGCCCCTGAAAATGAGTTGAGAAATGAAGAAAAATATTTGTCAATGACATTTTCTTTTTGATCAACTCTGGGACTAAGTTAAAATCAACACCAGAAACAAACCGCTTTTAAAAACTCTTGTTTCTTCTGCCTGCTATAAAAAAATCATGTAATATTTTTAACTGTTTTCCTTTTTAGACATCATATACTTATTTTTCTTTGAAACTGAATTTTACAATTTAGAGACTAAAAGGACTTAGTGGAGGAGAAAGTTTGTGGAAGTCGTGTTTTATGCCATCAGATAAAAAAAGCATACGTGCTTTTTACCAGACTCAATTTTGATGTGGGGTGTTACGTTGTTTGGGGTGTTTTTTAAAGTTGTACTATAACCCAGAAGGCCTAGCTCAGAAGTGTGGCAATGGTATTCTCTGGTCAATGTGAAATTGCTCATGGTGCACAGGCAGGTAGGGAGGAACTTCAACAGAAACTAAAGAATACTTGCATTATCAATAATACATTTTCCA
>VZRE01005687.1:0-13426 GCA_013396775.1 Cephalopterus ornatus | reverse complement strand
TTTGTTTGTACCAGTAGGAAAAATAGCTACATGAAAGACAATAACTTCTTATTGAAGCAGGTTTGGTTTTTTTTTTTTTTCAGTTCCATGGGATGTCCTTAGTTTCACAAATAGTTTTACTCACTTTGTCACAACCAATGAAACTATTAGTTTTCCATGTTTTGTTTCTGAAATTTTGTAAGAAGCTTCCTTTGAGTTTGATGCAGTTTTGATTGTGATGCTGCTTCATGTGTCACATTCAGCATAATGGTTTGAGATTTGTTTTCACCAACTGATACGCTACATTTGCTTTAAAAGTCTGAAGTTTCCCATTTTGTAAGTTAGCAGTTTTATCAGAATTGCCCACAGGCTTTGAGATGCTATTAATTCCTCTTCCTATTAGATTGAAGCACTACCCTTTTTTTGCTTATAACAGTGCTATTTATCCAACTGAACGTTAATATTACATAAAACCCCATAAATTATGATTTTGCTAAAAATATGGTTTATGATAAAAAATTATCACAAAGCAGAACACTCAATACTTCAGTTTCATAGTTTGTTTTGATACTGTTTTCTTTGCTTTTTCTCCTTTACATGTAGCACTAACTTCTGCAACTGTATTCTCTGTAGGATCCATGCCTCATCCAATGTAAATCAGAACAACACTGTTTCCTGTCAGCAACTCTTGTCTTCTATAATCTTATTCAACTACTTTGTCTTGGTTTCTGCTCTTGTGTTCCTTTTGAATCCCCGTGCCTTCTCATTCACGTCCCTCTTGATTTTTAGGTCTAAAGTTTAGTGCTCCTCAGTAGCATGCAAAAACTGGGATTAGAGATAAAAAGGATAATTGTACTCGGTGTCTGTAGTGTTGAGAAAAAACTAGCTCTTCAGAGACTTTAGATGCTAAACTCCAACTTTCTACAGAGCACGTTATGTTTGGAGTACTTTGTCCTTTTTGAAATTCCTTTGTTTTGTATATATTGTTGGCTTAGTTTCACGGGGATATTAAATAACACTTCTATGACATCTGGGTATGCTCCCCAACCACGACACTATGTCAAAGCAAGGGAACGTTTGCACTGAAAAATATTAAAAGATAAGTATTTTTTTAGGCCTTACTATCAGAAATAGGAGATCCAGTTTAGCAGCACTATGTCAAAATTTCTGACCTTGTGTAGGTGCTGTAAAAGAGAAAATTTCAAGTGATCAAATTTCAGGAAGATGTTTGAGTAATCAAACTTACAGTCTAATCAAACAAATAGATGGTGCTTGGTTAAAAGATGCGGCTTGTGGCATTACAAGTAACTGGTAGTTCCTCTTACCAAACAGTGTATATTTTCTGAATTTCACTTTTGGCTGTCTGGAACCTAGTAGCTGTTTAGGCTGTCTGCCTTATACAATGGACTGAAGTGCATTGATATGTTTTATGGAGATAAATGTCACGTTATAATTCTTCTGATACTATTTTTGCCCTAGAAAGCTAGAAATTGAAGTGTGCATATTTTTTGCGTGTGTTTTGTATATTTGAATATTCTTGGTGTTCTCTACAGATAAATGATGCTATCAAACAGAGAAAGATAGCTGAAGATGTTTTTCAACTAAGGCATATTCTTCTTTGGTCCCACAATGTAACTGTCTCTTTCTATGTGAAAAGCACGGGAGATGTGCTAAAAAGTGTATAAAGTCTGTGCTTGCATTAACTTCTGTGTGGAGTTCTTTGATATGAAAAGTTTTTTAAATGTATTTTACCCCTTTGCTTTAAATTTTGCCACTAGAAGAATACCATTTCAGTTGCTCTAAAAAAGTCTAGTTGTACACAATTTCTGCAGATACATTAGGGAGTTTAACACTCAGAATTTGTGTGCAGAAGAACCTGAAAATATTCTCTTAACTCTTATGTTTTCTGAATATAACAGTCATGAGAACAGCTGGAAAATTCAGATTATGAGTGGAGAATTGATTTTAAGACTCCAGTGCCCCTTGTGAACACAGCTTTCTATTTTTCAATTACTTCAAATTTTTTGAGATTTTAATAAAGGTAGAGAATTGCAAGAGAGGAAGGAGTAATATAAATGAAAAATGAAATGAAATATGAAAGAATTAAGAAAATGAAAATGAAAAATTAAGAACAGATGTTTATGACCAGGATAAGAGCTATATTTCATGTTACTCTGATTCTTTATTAATGAACTCTTTTCCAGTTCTTCAAGACACAGTAGTATGTTTGTCTTTTAACATAAAATATTATCATCATTTATTTGGTGTAAGCAAAGTAGTGATGAAGTATGTTGTATTATTAGGCTGCTTCTGTGACTGTCTGTCAATGATAAATAGCAGATTTTAACATTCAAGCGTGAAGCTGAATAGCATCTTCATGTGTTGTCACTTTTGCCATGAATATTTGCTCTTAACTGGAAGCAACAGTTCAAAATTGTTCTTAGGACAGGGTGGCCAAAATCTACAATTTTCTTGTGTTGGTTGGCAACAGAGAAGATCTAATACAAAGCATATCATGTTTATCACTGAGTGTGGACTGTTACTGCATTTACATGCTTTGCTTTGCAGTTGTGGTAAGAAATTTAACTCTTAACAGATTTATTTGTATGAGGTGGCTGCAAAGACCTCATTGTATTTCTCCCTGATCTTTTGAAGAGACCGGTGCCTGCTAAATAGGTGCAGCATCTTGATTGACTGTTAAGCTGGTTCAGTTTAATTTCTCAAATAACACTTGTCTTTCTTGTCTATGTTCCTGGGACTCTGCATAGATCCTTGTATTTCAGCATAGATTTTTTTCACGAGTCTTTGGAATTTGGCTTAAGTTGCATGCCGTTTGTCCTACCAGTAATGACAACTTTGTTTTTTTCCTATTTGTCTTTCGGATTTCTTACTTTCTTCTTAGGATCACAGCAAAATGCTGTTCTTTCCTGATTGAGATTTCAGGTGAGGGCTTGCATATTTTTGAGCAAGATTGCGGAAGAACAGATTTGAATATGCATCCATTTTATTTTCTCCACTTCAGTTCCTATATATTTATTTGTGTGTGTTTAGGGGTGATGTCTTTCAATGGTTTCTGTAGCACCTTATGTTCCTTCCTTTGTTTTGACAGTAAGAATGGAACATTCCAGTTAGTTTTTTAGCACCACTGCAAAACATAGTAGTTTGTGCTTTTTGATTGCCTGTTTCAACCTAAAGACACCGTCAATTATTTCAGTATAATTTCTTTCTGATGTGGAGTCTGTCTAACAAATCAATACTAAGCTCTTCTGATGCTGAATCCAGTAATGGTGATCAGGCTTGTAGGTATGTAAGGCATGTTTTCCTTTCTTCAGGCTCCGAGATGCAGGGAGAAAATTCAGTTACTTTTAAGAGGATGAGTTTCTGCAAAGGAGCTTTTCTAGAGAAAAGCTCATATTTAAAACACCTATTTTTGATGTGTCTTCTTTCTAGCACCACTGAGAAAATGCAGTAATCGATGAGAATCCTGTCAGATATTAGTTCTTGCCCTTTTCTCCTTCGAAATGGCCCAGTGTTCTTTGTTCAAATGCTGTAATGATTGTCTGTGTACAACAGGATGTGGTTAGGGAGAAGGGGGTAGTGCTGTAACTACCAGTGCTAATGGGAGAGTGCCTGGCACACTAATGTGTTAGACTGCCAAGCAATTTGGGGAAACCTCTTTGTTACACTTTTTCGTTACACAAAATTTAACATCTATGGCTTTGCTGCAAGATTGGGGTACAGGAATTTACTTTAGATGAATTTTTCCTTTGCCAGTACTTTCTGTTGTTGAACAGCTTAGTTGGTGCAAGATGCAGTCCTGACCTTTGATTTGTGGTCTCTTTGGGAGATAGCTTTCAGTTTAAGTTTGTCTGAGGTAGTTTGTTTTCTTACTCTTCAAAAATTGAAGCTGCACATGCACATCGCTTTTTATTGACTTGGTTTCTTACCCTAACTATAAGGATTGTCAGATATACCATAATGTGACATTCTTTGTCAAGTAATTGAGAATTCATTACTTTTTTTTTTTAATTCCATAACTAGGTAGAAATCTTCCTTCGTTACTATGCTTTGGCTCTGCTGTGAGATGGCTCTCAGCAGAAGGAGGTTTCCTGATCAGCCTGTATATTGCACTGAAGTTCTAAATTTGGTCACTAGTGATCAGCACAAAATAAACATCTCACTAGTTAAAAACCAAACCAAGCCAACCCACCCCTCCCTCACAGTAAACCCCAAAATATTTTACACTTTCTAACACCTAAAGTTGAGAGGGAAGAACTGTGTGTTAGAATTTGTAATTTGGTCCTGCCTCCACACTTGGTGTCCCGAATTGCCTACTGTCTGCTGGTCTGTTTTACAAAAATAAGTAATTTGAATTCAGAATACTTTGAAGTCATGGAGACTATGACGAGAGAATATACTGTGTTGTTTGTTACCTCGCAGGCCGGTGCAGGCGTTTGTAAATATTTTTGTCTTACACCATATTGCCAGAAGGTAAGTTCCAAACTTCTGAACATCTACTAAAGTCCATGTCTACCTAAATTGATCCTGCCAGTTTTGTCATCGATCTGTTGCATTATTTGCTTGTCACCTTGAGTACTTGAATTTTTCCACACTGTATATCCCATAAGTGTTGGTGAGTTTTCAGTATTGTGTCATGTAAGCAGAGTATGTTTTGCTATCTAGTTCTGTGAATTTTTGTGGGAATAGAATATGTGAAATCTCCATCCCTCACTGCACATCCCAGCTACCCCTTACTGCTTATGAAGTATCAAATCCTTTTAATGATTTAAATTAAGCTTTATGAGAAGAAGGCTTGCAGTGCCTATAAAGACAATAGTCTTCTTCGCTTTTTCTTGATAATTAAAAGCTGATTAACCAATCTGCAGCTGGAACACTGAAAACTTGAAACTAGTTTACCTTTTGTTTCCCTAGATCTTTCTTTTTTTCCTTATTCAAAGTGTCATATTATCATTGAAACAGGAATAGCATTTCATTACCTCTTTGGCAAGTTGAGACACAGAGAAATTTATTTCTTTGAGACTGCAAGGCTACTGGTGATCTAGAATTTACTGATTATGTCTTTTTTCCATGAACTCATAACCTCAGAAGAGATAAAATGTTACGGAATAAAGGAGAGATGTTCAAGTTTTATCTTCTAATACAGTTGAAGAACTAAGTATGCTAAGTATGAAATGACTGTAATACCTGGACAGACCCTAATCACCAGTAGTTTTCACCAAACAGGAATCTGATAGAGGTGGCCTTGATAACTTTCACAGATCTGTTCAATGGGTAACCAGTGCCAGGAAGCTGTTTGTATGAAGAAATGCTAATGCTGATGTAGTATGCTGACTTTCTGAATGGTGCCATATAATTAGTAAAACCATAACTGGATAATATGGTGAATTAGTGTTGCAATGATACTATTGAAGTTTTTTGTAATGTGAAATGACTTGGTTTTTTACCTATCCCACAATATTTACTGCTTCCTTTACTACATCCTAAAACTACTGAGCTATAAGAAGTTGAATGATGTTCTTTTCATTGTCATGTCTTGGCTCCTGTGAGGCAATAGAGAGAAAAATCACACCAAACACATCACATTCTAAAACAAGATTTTTGTTTCTGATTTTCTTACTTTCTTTGTCCTTTTTATTGTATTTTTGCTGTACTCTCACAGCTGTATTTACATAGCTCTCCTAAGTAGATGAATGATAACAGAGTGGAAATGTAACGTTTTAAAGGACTTTTAACTTTTTATTACATTGGAATGAAAAGAAAAAAATCAATCTTTGGAGCATTTAAAAATATGTAGTAGTTTGGTAATTTAACAGAACACCTGCATCTAGTATGAGACTGTAGAACAGGAAGTAAGCTGCCCTGTGTAAAGAAAAAACCCACTTCAGATATGATCTTAGCCATGACAGCCGGCCTTGGCTGTAAGCTTTGCTGCAGCTTTTGCTGGACTCAAATGCCAAGATGCTCAGGCTGGAGTGTAGGACACTGAAGGATGTGGCAGAGACTTAAGTCTTGGGTGCAGATATATCATGAGGAAATAGTCTTGGAGGAGGAAGCATGCTTCAAAAGCATGATTCGAGGGTATATGAGCAGGTGTTCTTCGGTATAGACCTGTTGGCATTAGGATTTGTCTAGCTTGATGTGTACACAGTTGTTGCTGTGAATTTCTTTTTCTTCAGTACTAAATACTTGCAAAACTGTCTTGGATCAGCTGTTGTGTTTGTTGATGAATTCAACTCCTCTATGTGGAATTAGTGCCACTTGTTTCTGATCCTGGTCTGGCAGCTAATAAAAAGGGAGAGAAAAAACCCCAAGAGATCTGTGGCTACTTCAATCTCGAATTAGAAATCTCTTCGGATAAGACCACATGCTTGTGTCACTTGCTATTTTTGGTTGCTTGAATCTGGATACTGCCATTTTCACGAGCACAGCTATGCAGTTAATGGTAGCTGCTCTTTATGGAAGCTGCTTTTAGTATCAGTATTAAAGCCTGCATGTTGTTGAATTAGCTACCAGCCTCTGCAGCCAAAACCATGTTTTCTCTTCACAGCTGCTTTCAGGCTTCTGTGCCTTCAGAAATAAACTATGTAATATGTGCAATACTTGTTGCCCCTATCTTTTTTTGTTTGTTTGTTTGGTTGGTTTGTTTTGTTTTGGGTTTTTTTGGTGGCCTGTGTTTTTGGTTTTGTGTGTGTGTGTTTTTTTTTTTCCCCCTTTCCTTTAAAGATGTCTGTTTTCCACAAAGTTATTTCTTGGATTACTCACCTGCTAAATTAAATAAGTCTCTGACTTGTTCTACTCCCTTGCCAATTTTCTGTATGCCATCTAGCTTAAAATACGTTACCATAAATGAGAATTATTTGGAATCATTCTGGTTTTCCTTCAGCTGTCCTTGTTGATGAAGTTTTATTATGTCAGCTTATAATTGTAACTGACCTGTTCCTCTGTAAAGGACTTTCACCCTTTGGTGATATCCAGGATCCACTGCATGTGCTTTACTGGTAATAACTGCAGTTACTCTGAATGCATACTCTTTTCAGTGTGTAGATTTTTTTGAATTTTATTTTACTTTTTTGCTTTTCAACCGAAAAATTGCTGTGTCTATGTGACACTGGCCCTGACCTGCCCTTTCTTTTTCTGTGGTTTGTCTGCCCTTTTTAGACAGTCCTGTGTGGAGCAGTATGTCAGCTGACATTGGCAGAAGGTTTCTGTTTTTATCAGCTGAAATGCAATACTAGGGGGCAGGATGTCATGCAATGAAAAATCTCTATGCATACAGTCTAATGTCTCTGCCTGCCTCAGGTGCTCTATATCGAACTTTTCCATAGGGAAGGAACAGAACTCATCCTATTCTCTAAATTCAGCTTTGAGGTTTTTTTTTTTTTGCATGCACTGTCCCAACATCTTTTTTAAATCTCTTGATCAGTTGAACTTTCCAGGTAGCTCTACACACGTGCTAATGATAAACTTTCATCCCTCCTTGGGACAGTATTGCATCAAGTCTACCCATCTAACTATTTTGTGCTAATAAAATGAACTGTTGATATGCTCTGATTTGGAATGTTGTTCTGGTGTGTCAGCGTAGCTGGTGTT
Source organism: Cephalopterus ornatus (assembly GCA_013396775.1). NCBI lineage: Eukaryota > Metazoa > Chordata > Aves > Passeriformes > Cotingidae > Cephalopterus > Cephalopterus ornatus. Next base: position 5,836 of record VZRE01005687.1, on the reverse strand, counting down.
GCTGATCGCACAGCCATATAAACACCTAATAGTCTGAAGACTTTCCTTGTCATAGGAATAATCACATTTACAAAAATGTTTATGCTTTTGAAACGGTATTTGTGCTGTACGGGGATTTTTCCACATGTAAACTGTTTGCCCCAGCCCTCAACTTGTCCTGAAATGCATTCTGGAGGGAAGACAGGAAAGGAAGAAAAATGCCAGTAAGAGAAGAATTTCAAGTTCTCAGTTTGGTAAAGGATCCCATGTTAAGTGGGTTAATAACCTTGATACAAGACAAGGTAGGGCCTGTGGAGATTAGCACTCTTGCTAGCTAATGTCAAGATTAAACTGACCCTACCATTGTTTCCAAGCTGTGGTAGAAAGGAGACCCTTTTCACCTATCCATTTTTAACTATGTTAAAGTTTATGTTAGATTATAGTGGGAAGAGCATTGAGAAATTTAAGAAGAAATTCTCAAAGGTTTCAAGAGTATCTCCCAAAAGGAGATGTGATAAAATAACCTAACGCTAGTACTTATTGCTAATTTTAGTCAATTACATTTGTCAAGTAATTTAATGGAATATTATTTAAAGACATAAGCATCAACAGAAAAGTCTTCTGCAATTCTAACCAAGTGTTTATGCAAGTGATGTTAACTAATTTTTCTGGTAATGCTGGTTCTAATAATTAGGATTGGTTTGCTCTATTCCTACTGTGTTGGATTTGGTGAATTATGATCTAGTCTTCCCAAGGTGTCTATAATCTTTGATTATTTCCACCAGATCTTTCTGGGTTACAGAGCTGGCTCTGTCTGCATGGTGTCATGCTGAGAGTGGAAGCGTTTTTGTTAAGGAGGTATAAAACCCTGTTTTACAAAAACTAGTTTTTGAAAAACAGTCTTGATAACTTGAGAAATACTTACGAAGTTGAGTAGAATTTTACTTTCATTTAAAGGACCCTGTGAATATCTTTGCAGAATTAGGAGCAAGTCTGTCTTACATTTGTAAAATACTGTGACTTACTTTTCAGAGAAAAACTCCTAGAAGAACTGTGTCTTGGTTTTGAAAGTGATAAAGAAAGACGAAAAGAGTAAGAGTTTCATGAATTTTCATCCCCTGCCTCCTGTGATTTGGAGCAGGCTCTTTACCCATATCTTCTCTCCTTCAGACACATACCTGAAATAGCAGACTGTAGAGTTCATACTTGCTACAGTCATGAGGGGCTGTCCAAACTGGGAAGTTCGTGGAGAGATTGAGACGGAGTATTTGAAGCATCTTGGGGAAGAAACTAAAAGTAGATCTTCTATCTCCTGATATTCAGCAGGGAGAGGATTTTGAACGAGTATCTCATATCTTGGAAAAATCTTTTGTTGTGTTGTGTGGGATATGAACAGCATTGTGCAAATACCTTTTTTCTTCCTGAGTTCAATAACAGTGTTCATGTTCCATATTAATTAAATTTTGCTTTTCTCTGTACATCCTTAAAAAGTGGTGAAGAGAGCACAAAGCCAAGAAGGGAAAATATTCAGGTTAATTCAAGCTCTTTGACCAAAAACAGCATTGTGTTTTAAAACTAGCTAAAAAAACCCCCACAAACCAAACAACAAAGAACAACCAGAAAGGCAGTAAGGCCTTTAAGAAATAAACCCAAGATTTACTCCAGTTTTACCTGGTTGGTAAAATTACTCAAACAACTTTGTATTTTAAAATTGCTTCCTGCACTACCTTAATTTTTGGGTGTCTGTGCTAGTGGAAAATGCTGTCATTAAATTCTAGCAGAAGGCAGTGTTATGTAGAAGTATTCTTGTTTATTGTTAAAATATAAATACTTAGATTTTATGGCACTAATGGAACAATTTTGGAGGTTTGTCTTCTGGTGTGTTTTGTTCTTTGCTCTCACATATTTTTAATATTAGTTATTACGTGTGTTCTCTATTTCCCCCAAGACTTATGATCTGCCTAAGCCATCCTTCTTTTTTGTCTTCTAGTACTTCTGTAATGTTCGTGAAGTTAATGGGCATGCTAATTCTTGTGGTTGCCCTAGAGTTTCTAGAAATGATGAAATGGTTGCTTAATCTTCAGCCCTCTTTGTGGCAACCTAAATTATCTCCTGAAAATTCAGGTTCCATATTTGATAGAATTTGTCATGAAAAATAACTTTGATATTTTCTTAATCTTTGAGAACAATCAGAGCAAGAGCTGTTGTTTCAGGTGATAAAAAATTGCAAGGCTGTTTAATTGAAAGTATTTATTTAGGCTGTCAAGAAGTAAGGAATAAATTGAATTGCTTTTCAGAAAAGCTGTTTGCCCTAATACCTTAATACATAATATTTCTTAGATGTGTTAGAGTAGCACCTCTTCATTATGGCTTTATGATGTATGAAGAATATCAAGGAGATTTTGGTAGAGGGGAAAATGAATATGAAAGAAAAACAAAATTTATGCAATAATCTGGTCTGATGAAGCCTAAGGGTCAGAAAGGCTGGTGAAAGAAATAGATATCTATATTCTTTCCTGTCATTGTAGGAAAAGGAGTTAAATATACTAAGCTTTTAGTTTGTAGGTTTTCAGATCATACAGTGCAGTTATTTAGAATATCTGTTTTTGTTGAAACTTTTTATTTTTTTATAGTTTTGAATATTTTTGGTACTTAAGCAGTTTGAACATGTGTACATAATTTATTTTAATCAGTGAGAGGGAACCACAAGAAAGAGCAAGAAGAGATAATCAAGTGCTGTCCTCCCTTTGCAGCCCCAGCAAATCCAGGTTTTAAGATTGGCTGCAGTGGGGTGTTACCCTAAATAGTTCTGCAAATGTAATGAAGACTATCATATTTCAATTTTTTTCAGTTGAATGCCCTTTCAGATTCTGCTTTTTAGGAGAAAATGCTTATCTTTTACCTGTGTGAGCCTGCTATTTCTCAGGTTTTCTTGGGCAAGGACATTAATCTCTAGGTAAAAGACTCTAAGATATCAGGTGGTTGATAGCCTGTTGAAGGTCTGGGTGAAGAATGTGAATCTAAAAAGTCATGTTTTATTAGAGGAGATTCTGTGTTTGTGTTAGGGGTGAACCCAGCTGGATGGCATGGCTATTGGGTTGAGTCTTCTTGTGTGTAACTTCTTAAGTTGATGCAGAAAATATTTATACTTGGGAAGAATAAATGTTTAATGAAATAAACGTTTTAACTGAAATAAATGTTTAATGTGTGTATCTACAAGTAGGCATTTGTACATGTGTGAATTTATAGGAGACAGTGTTGTAAAATGCATATGGATAATGCATGTATAAAAGCCTCATGAGGCTGCTTCTTACAAAAGCTTCATTTTCTTTCTGATATTTGTACAGTAGTATTACTGAAATTGATTTAATAAAGCTTTTTCAAAGTTAGTGAAAGTACAGTTCAGTTAAATACTCTCCCTCTCCCTTCTCCAACATCCTCCATTCCATCCCCTCCACGATCCATTTCCCCCCTTTCTTCTGTTCTTTTTTCTCTTCTTTCTCCATTCACTGTCAGGAAGGGACGCCTCAGAAGAGTCATTTCAGCTCAGCACGCCACCGTCAGAGACTAGTGGAACCATCAGCTACAAAAGTGAGTGCCTTTATTGAAGGACCATTTCTCAAATGGGATGTTGTGTCAGCAGAGGGCTTGTTGCTGAAGAGCAGCTCTTCAATGTGCTTGGTGTAGTTACTTTTACTCATCTGCAAGTGATACAATCAATGTCTCTAAGGGTGAACTTCAGCACTGAATTAATTCATGCTCAAGTGCAGCTGTTGTTTTTTAACTTTAAAAAGTTGGGATGAGATTTCTTTTATGTCTGCAAAGTGAAATAGAAACTGTATGAAATACTCCACTTTGATTTTATTACTTTGTGTAATGTCTTCCTAAATACAGGTGTAATTCATTTGTCTCATTCTTAAACAAAAAGCTGTCATTGAATAAAAAAATTGGCAAGGATATGGAAAATAACCAAACACTCTTATTATCAAGCATTACAAAGCACTACAAAATTTCAGAGTAGAAAAGTAGAATCGAAAAATGACATTAACAGATAAAATAGTATTTGTTCATTCATAAAGCTTTTCCACCTTTTTAGAGATGTACTCAGAAAGCTTGATAGGTTCAGTGAAAGTGATGTTATTATGGAACTTTTAAAATGTCCTATAATGTGTATTTTAGAGATCAGCGTTGAACTGTATTTATTCTTTGCTACTTTTTGTGAGAGTCCAGCCAGAATGAAACTCTGTATCCATTGCTACTACCTCCCAGAAATCCAATTCTCCACTTTCTTGGAGATACTTGCAGAATTGATTGCAGTATTTACATGTAACTTTTGATGCAGGATGAAGTAGGTCAATAGTAGTAGTTGGTCTTGAAAGAAAAGCCCTCGTTTTGTGTTGTGACTTACATTCTAAATTAGGACTCCAGGCACTTGTCAGACTGATTCTCTCTGTTGCTAAATATGTTGACTCATTAGGTATTAGCTATGTTGACTTTTACTGTTCCTTTCAACATGTTAGTACAAAGATATCCTTTTGGGGATCTGGGGTAGGGCATTTTGGGAATTGCAGAAACAAATGTAAGTCTATTTATCTCTATATATGCCTGTTCTCTTGATAAGCCACTTTCTCTGTGCATTAATGTACATTGGAATCACTCCAAGTAGTTCCTCCAGTGTGTAGAGCCAAAGGAAAAATGCATACCGAAGTGCAGTTGTATGGACATAACTGTGCTAGCTTTTGCTCCCTCCTCTTACCTAGTTTTCCTGAACTTTTTTACTGTGCCCTAGTGTCCTACTGTGCCCCTGGATGCACCTTGTCAAAGGTAGGTGTGCTGTCAAAATCTCAATCTGGTCGCTAGAGACTAACCTCAGTTATTTGCACTTCTGTTTTGTTTGGGACAGAAGGATCAGAAGGGGTCTTCATTGGTGTTTCCAGGATCCTAAGCCACTGTCCTTTAGTCAGTGTCTTTGCTGCTTGGGGAAACATCTTGATGCACTGGGAGCAAATCAGTTAACAGCTCAGCACTGTTACCAGCACAACATCCAGAGGCAGGCTGTTACCAGAGACCACATTATACTCCACCTCTCCCTCTACAATAATTGGCAGCAGCTTCAAAATGACCATCTGCATAGGAAAGACTCCTGAGCACGTCATAGGAACATAGATATGGTTGAGTGTTCTGTTGTGATTAAAATGTGCCTGAAGAGAGAAGGGAAAGGAAGAGAAAGAAGGCAAACAAGCAGCACTGCTTCACTGGGAATAGTGTGGGACAGAAAAGAAAAAGTGTAAGTTCAGTGGTCTTCAGGTCACACGCATAATCTCCTCCCTCATTGTCCAGGCAAGAGAGTAGTGAAAACCCCACTGTAGTCTTCTGAGTCCTCTTCTTGGATAGCATTTCACTGAATGGGCAGTACTTCAACATGGCAAGCCTATAAAACTAACAGGCACCTTTACCCATCTGTGCTGACAGCCATCCCTTCCCTCTTGTCTGGTACACATTTCTCAGTGAAGAATAGGTGTCATACTTTATGTCCTAGATACGTGTGCCTTTTTTTCTCGCCCACCACCCTTACTATGTTCCTGGAAGCAACTACTACAGCTGAAAGGATTGTATGTGCCTGGTCTGATTCAGGTAACTTAAGGTATTAATTTCTGCATGTTTCTTGCTCTTTCCTGCATGCCTTTCATAGAATCATAGGATCAACCAGCTTGAAAAAGATCTCCAAGATCATTAAGTCCAACTCTTGATCCAACACTGCTGTGGTTTACTAGACCATGGCACTAAGTGCCACATCCAGTCTGATCTTAAAAACCTCCAGGTTTCTTCAGAGAATTCACCACCTCCCTGGGCAGCC
>VZRE01005685.1:0-28687 GCA_013396775.1 Cephalopterus ornatus | reverse complement strand
AAAAAAAAAAAAAAAACAAACCCCAAACTATCCCTGAGAGATCTTTATCATGTGCCACCTGCTCTAAGAAGCTTTTCTGGTTTTGATCATAGGCATTATCCAAGTGAAGTCTCATGAAGACCTTTAAACTGTTTAGGTAAAAGTAAAAGCTCATTCTAGCAAATCGTAAGTGTAAACATTATTTTATGTACAATTTGACGTGGGGGAAGGGTGGGAAATGCAAGCAATGATGATTTTTCACTTAGAGTTGTATGAAATGTGACAGCTACTTGTTTAAAAGACTTTGTAGATGGGTGAAGTTCCTACTCTAACCTATGAATTAGAATAGTAAATGTAGACAGTGCTCAGAGGCTACGTCTCCTGGCAATGCATTACAAAATTTCCACATAATTTGGATGACAAAAGTTCAACATGCCACCTTTCTCCTTGCAAACTATTCTGCTAAATTATTTATTCCTTCCCTGTAAAAACTGTCAGCCTTATCATGTAGATTCTCTACCAAGGTAAAAGAAACTGTTCCAGATGACATGAATTCACTGGAACATACTCCTAAGAAAGCAGAGATTAAAATTAAAGGTATCTGCTAGTTAGAACATTCTGCATTAGAAAACAAGAGATCGTCATTACAGAATTTGCTTTCCTAAAGTTGAGAGACATACAAAGCAAAGCATGATGCTCCACTTACTTGATTTCCTCCCATTTGGAAATAAGCTGATTAAATGTACTCACAAGAGATGATGCCAAATTTGTCAGAAGCTTAGTGTCCTAGCAACAGGTATGGTACAGTATTAGTAATAGATTAATGACATGCACTAATAGATTAATGGCTTGAAGCTATGTACTATCTTAAAAATCTTTATTTTAAATAATACATTAACTGCACATGCAGAACTACAGAGGTTTCATAGTTTGGAAATTCAATACCCCAGCTTTCTATAAAGATTATTTTTTTCAAAAGCAAACCAAATTGTGTAAGAATCAAAAGCACACAGGCCTTCCAGCACCCAAAGATGTGGCAGCTGGACTTGACAACTGCTGTAGGTCTGTTCCAATTGAAATATTCTATTCTATTTACCCACATTCTTTCTCATTTCTGACAATGGTTAACACATAGTTATTTTACATAGGAAAATGCTGAGTGCTTTACTACAGTGATCACACACATGAAAGTGACCGGTCTAAAGCTAAGAGCACCAAAAAGAAAAAAGTCTGAAACAAGCAGTAATGCATATCGTCAACTGGATTTGTGAAATAAGCTTCCAAAAGTACTGGAAAATATTTCAGTTTGTATTTAACATCTGCTTACAGATATTTAGTATTTACCTTTACCAAACTTGGCCCTTTACATACTGTTTTTCCCAGCAGTGAGTAAAAAGTTAATACGAATCAATGCTTTGTTTCATAACAACTTCCTCTCTCCCATCAAACACAACAATTAATTCCCAATCCAGCTGGAAGAGACCAAATTGCAAAGCAGAATACTGATTTGCATTTGTATCCATTTTAATTTAGAGAGGCCTAGTACAATGCATGAGACTGTCAGACACTTAAATACTATCCTCATCTTTAAGACAGCATTTTTGTATAGTGAGGTGTTTCACAATTCCAACGTAAATAAATAGCTTTTAAAATCATTGGTGTAAGTCACATAGGCTACTGTTGAATCAGTAGGAGATAGGATGGGGACAGATTATGCCAATCCTACTAGCACTTTGCATCTGGTCTCCAACAGTAATGAGTTACTCCCAACTGGAAGAGGATAACTATTTCAAATACATTTTTAATGTAGAGATTGCTATAGCAAAAGATTTAGGACTGAAGCTCTGACCATCATTTTACTAGAAAAGTACAGGAAATATCGTGGATTTGGAGGAAAAGACAAACCCTGCTGTAACCTTCATGTAATGAGATATTTTTCTCATTGTTTTATAAAGCTTTTGTAACTTTTAAGATAAAGACCATTAAGCAAGATTAAGGTGAATAAGCAGAGAGACATTGCTTTCACCCATGGATGTGGCAAACATAACCAAGGCATCTTAAGAAGTCCCTCAGTTCCTCATCTTCCCCATGTTCAGTGTATGAGGGTGGGTTCCCTTCCAAGCTGCCTGAGCCAGCTGACACTGTGGATATTAAAGGAGACATCAGTGACTACCCCTAACCAATCCAGAAGTCTTCCCAGCACAGAGCAAGATATTTGTGTACACACCAGAATGGTCATAGAGGAGCATATCACAGCTTGTGCACACAGTTATTCCAACAATACCAAACCCACACATCTTTCTCTTCAAAGATAATATGACACCAAAGTTGTCTTATGAAAGCCAAGCCTAGTTTGCCAGAATCTTACATCTAATTCTGAGCTCAACAGTAATTGGACAGTGTTTGCAAACTATTTAAATAATATACTTTACATGCCATTAACATTTGGAATATATAGCATTAGCTATAAAAACCCAGCTAAAGCAACTGTTAATGGCAAGTGCCACTTCTGGAAATGGTCAGTGTATCACCACGCTCTGTGTGGAGATGAGGACTGCTGCCTGCACTACTGCATTTTCTTCAAGCTGATCAAAACTGTTCTAAGAGACAATAAATCTTCCATGATTCTGTTAAGACAACAGAAGCCATGTCAAAAAAAAAAAGGCAAGAAACAAGTTTTACTTGACCTTGCAGATAAGTAGTCCAAATCTAATGAAACTAGGTGATGTCTTACTTTTCAAGGAGAGAGCCAACATTAAACTGTCAGTAAGAATCTTTGGTTTGTGCTGAAGAAATAGAATAGTCAAGTTTAATTTACTACAAACACTTAAGTGAAAGTTAAAGGAATTTATGGGTACCATTTCACAGAAATAATATATTAAAAACACAAGAGGCATTTATAGTATTCAGAAGCTGTTTCAACACCAAAAGGAAGGTTTCTGATTCCAATGAAGCTTTACCACATTTCAGTATAGTTTCAACTAATTACGGTGACTTCTCTTACCTACCCCCATGAACAGTCCTTCCTCCTTAAGGCTTGTGTTTAATAATAATAGTAATTATAATAATAATAATACACTATTGCACTGTGAACCCATTCACAAGCATAAAACTTCATACAGAATAAAATTGTGACATGCATTGTAACTGTAGCAAACTACATTTTTTAGCATCCAAAACTAACTTCTATATTGAACTAGTTCCATTTAAGGGAGAAAAATCTTACCCAGGAAAGACTGCAAGCTTCACACAAGGGAACAATTCACAGCATTGTAAATACCAACAACTGTAGTTAAAAAATTAGCTTCTATTCAAGAAAGCCAGACTTCCTACCTTCACTACAGGGTGTCCTCCAGTAGATGCTTTTACTGCTCCTCGGCTTCCTTCTGTTTCATAGTGAGCTCTGTGATGAGTTTTAGGCTGGACTTCTATTTTCAGTTCACACTGCCCATAATGACTTGGTAAAGGCCAGTCAAGAGGTGGCAATGAAGATGTGCTGCAATCAAGATGAGCACACAATGATTACAAGAACTATGCCATCTGGCCACAGTACAAACAAAGCCTTCACTGTAAAACACAGTGATGTCACTAACAAACGATAACCAAAGAAGAATATCTACTAGCTTAAAAATGTTACGTGAAAATTCCAAAATTTTGCTGGTACATTACAATCTTCAATTAACTCCAATTTATTTTGGGGTTGTTAAAATGGAATTTCTCCTTTCCAACACCTGATTAAAAGAAAGGTACTGTATGACTTCCAGCCTCACACTACCAGTGCTACTCTACAATGCCTTTATATTAACTTTTTATCCTCAAGTATATCAGGAAGCAAGTTCAAATGTGGTTTAGAGGGAACAATATAAATTCAGTCTCTGCCAGTCATTAAGTTTTAACTCTCTGCATTATTATCTTTCAGCTTGTTGGTTTTGTTTTTCTAAGTTTGGCAAGCACTGCACTTTGTTAACTATCATGAAAATGAACACTATATGGTCATCCAAAGTTTTAAAAAGCTTGTTGTTCTACCTGAGCATAAAGACTTACTGCAACAGGCAACAAAGACACCTAAAGTACATGTTCAGCTTATCCACAGATATACCCTTTTATACATTAGCAAAGTCACTCCAGGGAAAAACAAAATACAGTTAATAGAAGTAATATGGGAGAACTTCAAGCCAAAGTTTTCATACCTACCCTTTTACCTGCACAGATTTATAGACTTAAGATTCTAAAAAGATGGTCAGATTCAAGTCAGTAATTACCTGGTGGAGTAAATTAAATTATGAACTTAAAAGTGAACATTTATAGCATTGTTTACCAAACAAGAATATTTACAATAAAAATAAGCTTTTATTCACATAGTTTTGTTCTACCTTACTCTGACCAATAGGGAAAGCAAATTAGGTTTTAAAGCAATGGACAAATATTGGTTTGTATCGTCATCTGGGAAAGCTCAAATCCATTTCTTTCCACTTTACAGGAAGTCAGGCAAAACCCCACCACCAATCCATGCAAATTTCCACAAACGTGAATAGCCACAGGCCCATAAAAGATAAATGATACCTTCTGGAGAATTTAGCTAAGATGTATAAAATCATATCCACAGCTGAGAAAGAAGATAAAAACAAAAAACAAAACAAAACAACAACAAAACCCCACAAACAAAACAAACAAACCAACCAACCAAAAAAAAAAAAACACAAGAAAAAGAATCTGTCTTTAGCAAGTATCTAGAGGGACTTGGGCTTAGCCTGCAGCACCATACATCTACCTTTTACCACTAGGAATGGAAAAGAGGGAGAAGAACCAGCACTGCTTGCTGGCCTCCTCCTACAGGAGAATGACCTCCAAGCCTATTGACCTGCTCTTTCATGGATACCCGCACTGTGCACTTCAGGAGAGAGTTGGCATTACAACATAAATCTTCACTCCTTTGAGAGCAATGGGAAGAAGAATAAGAGTATTTCCCTTTCTTCTTACTGAAAGGCAGAAATGTGAGAAATAATCTCTACCAGCATTCAGTGTACAGCAAAGAGGCTTCTTCCTCCCCCTAAGGAGGTCTGATGACTGGTCCTCCCACAGCAATAGCATTTACTGGGTAGGAGAGGACTGGTGATGTCAGCAATAAAAGAGGAAACTGTCAGGAATGCAGTATAAGCCCAATCCTTCCAGATACCTACCACAGGCCAGGATGTACTACCTAAATGCTACTACTGGCTATCAACTAGACCTTGTCATTCACTTTTATAGCTACTGAAGAAGGACTCAAGTCTTTAGTCTAAAAAGGAAAGAAAATGTCAGGATAAGAAGATACTAAAAGGAGTCCAAAAAGAAACATAGCATGCTATTTTCATTTGGTATTTCTGGAAACCTTTTTATCCCCCATATAACCAAATATTCTATGTCAAAATAGTTGGTATGCACTGTGAACAGATACGGTACCTGAAAGCACTTGGTTAATGCACCATAGGCTATATAGCAATTATCGGGAGCTTTTACTGAAAGTTGAATGATAAACTCAGTCAAGAAAAAGATATTTGTTGCTTGTGACCACCCTCCATACAGTCTCTCAGAGAGATTTACTCCTCCTGCAATTAACTAATAAAAATATGGCATAAGCTATATCAGAATAACATTATCTCCTGAAAAAATATTTGGCATACTAGAACACGGACACTGGAAAATAACTAAGTCTCAAGACTTCGTAATTCTTCGAAAACAAACAGAAAATAACAGCATGAGAGAGCAAGCAAGTGCACTATGCACGTGCAGATGCCTAAAACATCAAAAAATTGCAGAACTTTCAAAACACAGATCTCCCAATAAATGGCACAGCCTTTGAGCTGTGTACGTCTCTGTGTACATCGGAGTACATCTCTTTGATGTACTTCATCAAACAGATGTCTTCTAGATGTAGCTGGCTAGAGAGTTACAGCTGCTTCCCTTTTGAGTTCAGTGTTGAATACCCAAACTCTTGTTCTCTGAATATTTCTCTTGCTGTCTCCATCACCCTCAACTTCTCAACAGCAGTGGATTCTTAAAGTTTTAAGGTACCCCGTTAAGTACCGTCAAGCATCAGTTTTATGTACTTCTGCTTCCACATCACCCTTACAATTTTTTGAGACAAATACCATAGAGATACACATTGAATTGAATCAGTGATCTAACTTCAGTTCATTCTGAAAGGTAAATTTTTAAATCCTATTAATTTACTAGTCCTAGTTGTTTGTAGACCTTCTTCAAACAGAACTATGGGGATGGAGGCAGAGTGGGAACTTCACAGACAGCACTGTCTCCTTCTTAAAGTCACATGAACCCACAAGCTTGGACATTAAATAAAAACTCCAACAGAATACAGTCTATAAACTCTTAGTGTTTTTTTAATTCTGTGAAGAATTCCAAATCATGTCAGCCTTTGGGGGGCAAGGGGTAACATGTCTGCATGTGTTCTGAACACTTTTTGATATGAGGCAATGCTATTTTTGTACCAGATGCTACTTATGGGAAAGTAAGTCAGAAGCTGTAGCTTTACTGCATTTAAGGATCTGTTCTCAAGAAAATATTACTCAGTGTACAGTAATAGCTGAGGATCAGCAGCAAAACTTCTACTTAACTCACCACAGTTCTCAGTCATAAACTGTGCACTGAACGCCAGTGATTTCTGATACTGCAGAACTTGTGTAAATTCAAAACCTAGTAGTGCATTACTCTTAACATACCTGTAACACGTTTAAGAATAAGCAGCTTAGTTGCTCCCGAAGTAAGCAAGAATTTAGTCTTACAAAGATTCATGTGTCCCCTCGGCTGACACACAGCATGACAGCATTTGCGTTATTGATAAAGCAATTTAACTTTGCATTCAGAACCCAGATTAGTTGCTCACCATGAGCTTTCTTCCAAGTTATTTTAGAACAAAAGATTAAAAAATTTAAGAACCTTTGTTCCTTAAACCCTTCACTTTTCAGTCTTGATGGGGGAGGAACACATTTGTGGATATTCCCACATGTTTCATTAGTAAGTTCTACCCGGTTGAGTGCCATATTACTGTTACAATAGCTTGTGACAGTCTTTTACAGAAGTTTCTCTAAATTTTTTGCCTTTAAGTGAATAAAAACCTTATTAAAAATGCAGTAATCTACTAGTAAATCACCAAATCACATGTCAGGAAATGGAAATAATGAGAGACAGTCATTCTAATACTTTCAATAAATCAAATCTTCACATGCTGTTGAAACAGCACCAATCTGTACACCTACAAATGTTCTTCTGATAATACCAGGGGAGTTTTATAATCTGATTAATGCAAGCTTCCAAAAGCTCATACTCGTATCACATCAAGACTAAAGGCTCCAAAAACCAGCAACTATTAAAGGGAACTAAGAGGTAAAGGAGGAACCATTCAGGACCATTCTCAGCATTTAAAGTTATCACTTTAGTGGATAGTTTTATCAATATTAATTTAACAGATTCTTCCTCTGCAACCATTATCTCCAAAACAGAACTGATTAAGGCTACACAAAATTGATGAGGAAACAACAATGCTGAGTATAAAAACAGCCAAGTGTGTCCATAAGGACTTTGGTATTGAGACTACAGAAGTCAGGGCCCAGTTCTTGGTCTGACTATGCCCCTCTCACACAGGAGGAAACTTAGGCTGGAAAAAAGGCTGCCTGTTTGCATTTGGCTGTGACCCTAGAGCAGTATATGTGGGACAGAAGGAAGAACAAAACCTATGGGAGTCATTAAAAACAAGGCAGTTAAAAATTTAACACTATTACCTTCCACCTGTTGCACTGTTCCTGGATAATCCACAAACAGCTGGGGCACCATGCAGACAAACTGCCAGTGCTGGTCCCTCAGGGGAAGCACATCTGCCATTAGCTCCGTTTCAGTCTAATGCTCTCCTGGACTTCTTGCTTATAAAGCTTTTGAACACAGGTGGACCTGATATAAGAACTCATTTTAGCCACTCTGTATGAAAATATTCCTCCCTCTTTGTAGTCACTAATTCTGGTAATAACCTTTGAGAGATACACACTAGTATTTCCAGATACTTGTCAAAGCTTTTGTCTCCTTTCTTGGTTGAGAGTCCCAGATCTCCCAGAGTGATTCTTTTATTAATTCTTAGTTGCAGCAAAAGTAATATTTTCCACTTACAGGTCCTCTCAACACAAAATAAGGGAAAAAGCTCACTGACTGTACACTGGGGATATTCCACATCTCCTCATCTCAGTTTTCGCAGAGATGAACCCACAGAGTACCCTGTGACAAGTCAGTGTTGCAAGACAGCAACCCCCTGAGAATCTCAAATAGTAACTATGGTCCAATACCGTGGTTTTCAAGAATGCTTGTAGAGCCAAACTACTGCTGTGGTTGCTCTTCCCTGCACAGAACAAAGCAATATTCTCCCTGGTGGAGGAATTCTGAGGTCAAGATTTTTGGGCCCATTCCAGATGCCACAGTGGCTTATCAATAGACTTTATGAATACTGTTTAAATTCAAAATACCACAGTTCTATTACTAGCAGACCCACAGTTGATGATGCTTTCGGAGTATTGATATAGTATATTTCCAAGTAAAAATCTATATTCTATCATTTCAGAACAAAGTGGAGAGCTGGATAACACGTACAGCACAAAAGGCCCCATATTAAACGCTACCTGAATTTCTCTGGATTCATTAATGGTATGTAAACATTACAGCAATAGCTTTGCTTATTAAAAATCTAAGAGGTTCAAAGTTCTCTTGCTTATCTCACTTAAGTGAGTCCTTTTCTTCAAAGTCAGCCATTTGCAAGTATTTTCACATAGCATAGCTGGTGTTATTTCTATTTATTAAAATAAGGTGATAAATACTTAGCAGTCTAACTTTGCCTCTAGTCCACTCACATTGAAAGATTTTTCCTTCTTAAAATTAACACCAAAGTCCCAATAGTTATGGTAAAAATAGTACATAATTCTGTTCCTCTCTACTCTCTAGACTTCCAACACAAGGATTCAGACAAGAGAAGCAACTTTTCTGAGTATTCCACCACTATATTTAAACTGATTTTTTTTTCTGAGAGAATAAGTGACATTGCCAGCAACCCTAGTTTCCAGCAGTAAAATACTCTCAAGTTGCCATTATATATCCATCACTACAAAGATTCCCGAGCTGTAAATACATCTGTCAAAGCCTGTTTGTTCATCACCACTGGAACATAGAAACTACTTGATGTCCCATCACTTCTCAGTGTTACAAATTAAATTCATGACACAGCAGTCTGAAGACACGCCAGTTTATCTAGTAGTTTTTAAATCAATGTACAAGTCTCTAAGAATTCCATGAAGGAAGTAAAAGAAACTAGGTCTAATTTTAAGGTTTTTGACCATTAATGAATATTGCCTGGTTATCTTCCAGACACAAAAGCACTATTTATTCCCATCGAATACTGTGGGGTTAAAAAAAAAAAGAAAGAAATTAATGGCTCATTAAGTTTACTACCCTAAGAAGTGCTTATTTTCTTAAGACACAAATTAGATTCTCAAGACACACTTTACAGAACCTAAAACTTGCTGTTCCACTAGTCATTCATATTAAAATTGTAAGTTTAAAGCAAAAGATAACAAAAAACCAAGCGTAAAAGCAAAAATAACAGAACTCGCACGATTTTCAATTGCATCATCAGTGACCACTCTTTTAAAAAAAAGCTCCATGTTACCAACACGAGTGCTGGCCGTACCTGAGATGGTCCTTAACTCTAGAACACCATAACCACCATTAGCATCAACAATGCTGCAGATCTCTTGTGAACTGTACTTTTAGTGACAAGTCCTGACCAAAGTTGTTATATTACCTGCACAGAAGAGATTTCTCGGTCACTCCTAGATTCTTGTTATTCCCCTTGTTCAAGTAAGAAAAGTACTGTAAAAGAGACTTTTGAATTTTTTTTTTTTTTGCACTTTCTGGAAATCTTGCAACTCAAGCTCTAACAGCAAATGTGCAAGAAAATAATAAAATCAGCATCTTCACTGAATGTTGGGAAATAGATATATAAATAGCAATTGTATAATTCTTTATGACAACTAGGATGCTCACTTTTGGTCACTATCTTGCATTTCGTTTTTATTCATAAAACATAAGGGTCAACTTAGCTACCCTGCATTATAAGAATCAAAATTATAAAATATTATATGACAGAATGGAATGTTTAACATACTGAAGATGCACAGTGTCATTGCACCCGTGGAACAGGCTACCACTGCTGAGTAATTCAACATTTCACTGAGGATACAGCTGCCAGTGCAACTGTTTCCACTAATTCAATAGTCAGGTGACATTCTGGCACCAAATGTATACAGCCTAATAGATTTATTTAGTTTATTTGCATATAGGTATAGTCTTCATTATCTTCTGCCTGTTTGCCCATTTTATATTTACAGAAATTCTTCAGTGCCAGCTTCTAAATAAATTCTGACATTTAAAAAAATATTTTTATTTTTTAATGAAAACATTGAAATTGCTTTTTTATTCAGTTCTACCCAGTTCTCGCTATGACAAGAAGAAACAGGTTTAACTGAGTTATGTATTTTTTAAACTACTTTGGTCATCCCACAAAAGAACCACAGATCCACATTCCATCTTTCCACACGCCTACACATTCATGACCTTCTGTGCTGCAGTGATGCTCACCTTTTATGAGCTGTGTTAGCCTCCAAGCTAACAAAAATGCCAAGTTAGGACTGCTTAGCATCCTACATAAATATAATACAATTCCAAAATACACTATTTAGGAAAAACAGTTGTTACTGTTTTAGTTTGAAGAAAAGATTCTGGTAACAGATTAGAACACCTATTATTAACAGACATAACAGAATTTTTAAAACCCCTATATTTCAAGACAGTTAACGTATCTGTGAACACAGCAGTTTCAGATCTGGTAAAAGATTTTTCCAGCCAGCAGCTTTACTGTTAAATTTCACATCCATAAACAGTTATGTGGAAGGACATTAAAAGAGGAAAAAAAGCCTTCTACCTACTAAAATCAATACAATTCTGAGGAGAGAAATTAAAATCTGTGGTGATAACATTAGGCAAAAAAATGACAAAATAGCTGAATAAGCAGTATTTAAATATATTTGACTATTAACAAGACAAGCTAGTTGATAACTTCTAAGGAATTTATACAAAATTTTGCAATGATAAGAATGATGAGAACAAGAACAATTAAATGATATTTAATTCTATAATATGGCTTTTTATATGGATAATTGTGCTTTAGAGGTATTAATCTAATGGCTTCTCCTTCCCAGTACCTCCCTATCCCTTATTTTTAAAACCTAGTAGAGCAAGGAAAAGGTTCACAAATCAGATAGATACCCTGTGATGAGTAATTACAGTATCTGTCCATCCAGCAGCAATGCTGCTTAAGGAGCTCTTGTTTCTACTCTACCTACTGCACTGGCAAAGTGACTCCAAAAGCTGTATGATTGGAAAGACCATAGAACTGGTCCATCTAAAAAGTAATGGAATGGGAAGTTTTGATTACCCCAATCAAACCAGGTCCCTCTTGGAGCCTCCACAGATCATCCTGCTAGCACATGGCAGAACTACAGAAGGAAAAGAGCTATTTAACTCTATGGTGGATGGCGGAAACACCTTGGAATGACAGCCCAGACATTCGATGATTTTCAGCATGGTATATAATTTTTTTCTTTATTCTATTTCTAGAATTATATGAGCACAAAGAAGCAAGTAGAAACAAAAACAAATAAACTCCTCACCTCTTTTGTGGTCTCACAGTTCTATGAAATCAGGTAAGTCAGGTTTCTCTGGCTATATTAAAATGTCAGCTGCTCAGAATAGATGGAACTGCAAAGTGTGCACAAAATCTGCAGACATTGAGTTCAGCTGGGCTCTGTGCAGGTACATAAACAAACTAATCTTATGTTACAACGCATCTACTGTACTTTTAACAGACGAAAAGGATGGGTATTTGGTATCTCAAATTGATTTTTCCTAATTATAACATTTACCTGCCTACGACAAGTTTTCTTTAAGTGAAGTCTTAATGCATCACTGAAATACAAGGACAATGCCTACTTCAGATGCATTGGAGGGGAAAAAACAGGAGGGAAAGACTTTGTAATCACTTACCGAAATATAGGAGTATGACCAGGCTTCGGTTTGTTCCAAGTAAAGTGTGAAGGAACAGAAAGAAATTGGTCTCCAGGCAAGTCTTTTTTCAAGGTGTGCTGAGATCCAGAGCAATCATCTACTGCAGTTTCAAGGGATGATGACAAGTTACCCTGCTCTTCAGGACAGATATCTACTTTTCCAGATAAAGTGGCGGTCTGATCCTCTGAGGTCTTTCTTGTTTTTAGAGGAATATCAGTCTCTGTACAACACTGAAATGGTGAAAGGCCAGAATTAAGGCCTTGTACATTATGGATGGAAGTGTTCAGCCATGTGTCTTCTGTTATGCTTCCTCTGGGAGAATGGCCAGGTGATGGAGTTGGAGAATGGTGAGGAGAGAGAGAACCAGCATAGCAAATCTCAGCACTGGAGTGTCGTCGTTTCCCACAAGGGGATGTAGGTCTTGATGAGGGCCTTGATGTTGGTCTAGGGCTTAGCCAATTTTCATCTGTAATACTAGTTCTAGGAGAATGACAGGGAGACTGTCTAGGTGACAAGGCGTGCCCAAATCCATAAGGCTGCTGCCATGATTCATCACTGGGACCTCTTGGAGAACCACCAGGTGATGCCAAAGGAGAGCCAAGGGTAAATCGAGCAGCTGCTTCATTTAGCTCTGAGTCTACATCATCATAAACATGGGAAATGGATTCACAAGAGGAAGCATCTGAAAACCAACTTCTGGATGAAAGGCTGCTGGCAGGGCTTGGACTAAGGGATGATTCCCTGTATGATGGCTCAAGAGGAAGATAGAGATGGTCCCGTGAAGGCCTTTCCATATAGTCATTTTCTGTGCCATTTGTGTGTAATTCATCTTCACTGGCTTCGATCCCCTGATGACAATTGGGTGAAATCGATGTAATTTGAATACTGGGGCATTCGAAGGGTTTGGGTCCACCTAGTGGACTGTATTTGGATTCTGGTACCTCACATGTGCCTTCATAGTTCTTATGGCTCTGAAGTCTTGTAGGAGGTGTCAGAGGAGAGGAGTGAGATTGCAGTCCATGGCGAGGAATACAAATGGGCTGATTCACAGAGGATGATGGTTGGTCTACATTAAAGATGTATATGGACGCACAGTCATCAGACTCAAGATCTGAAAACAAAATTAAAACATACCAAAAAAAAGGAAGGAACAGAATCAGAATGCAATACTTGGAAAAATGCCATAAACAAAATCCTTTGTTTCCCAGATATGGACTGTTATCAACATCATAGACAGTTCCCATTACACTAGCTACACAAAATAAAGCTAATTCTTAATTTTACATTTTCCCCAGTCATATTCACAGCTAAACATGACTACAGTATGGTTTTCTATCATAAATCCTGTTTTCAACAAGATTCCACAGTTTATACACATCTTTAGTGGTTGAAAATACAATACAAACAGAAAAATGGGTTTAAATCTTGAAAGGATCTAAGCTTAAACATTCAATTCAAACTTTATTTTTCACAACTGTATTCCACCTATAATCTAACATTTTTAATCATAAATCATTTTTAAAAATCATATTTTTGACACAAATAGGACTATGGTACTTTCTGCAAGTCCAGTCAATACTTACAAGCACTGTAATATCACATTCATAATATTTATCTACTTTAACAATAGAAACCATCTTACAGTGACTCAAACTTGAATGAAGATTATGAACCACTAAAAACATTCAATCACAAGAGGCCTAACAAAGAATATTATTAAAGGTATTATGAAGAATCGTATTCCAAAGATTTTTTTTTTGCTTAGAAAACTTTTAAGTGGTCATCTCACAAAATAGCATTTTTCAAGTGCAATCTCAAGAAGTTTGAGCACAAGTTGTTCAGCAAAACAAGGCAAAACAAAATATTCTCAGATCTAACTTATCCAAAACACAGGAAAAATTACAAAGAAAAACAAGAAATTGAGAGGGAGAGCAAGCCTCGCTAACAAAATCAGAAGCTTTGTCTCACAGAACTGAAGCAGATTTTCTTGTCCTACTTCTCAACATTGAATTAAGTGTCAATATGAGACATTTGTCTGAAACAAAGGTAGAAAAAACACTACTCTTCTTCTTATTTTCTAACCTTTATGATTCCACTCTTGTTTCTTTCCACTTGTAAAACAGAGCCTTCACTATAATTTTCCATAAGTCCAGGCTGGATGACATTAATTGCATCTCCGGGTATTAGCTCTTTTTTAAAATGATTTCTATCCTGCATATCAGCAGAATATTAATACTTGTTTGAAAAAAAAAATTAAAATCTAGTCTCTGTCACTATCGGATAAACTGCCCAGACAGGAAGCTATGCATTTTAGACCTTTCCATGATGAAAAAATTAGTTTGTTAAGGAAGCAATTCTATTATCAGTTTCACTAATAGAAATCAGCTTAAAATTAACTAAAACAGAACCAAAACAAAACTACAGCTCCTCAGAGAAAAGGTAGCATTTTCAAATGGAGACAAAGCACATGGTTACCAAGGAGCAGACCATGTTACTCAGAATGTTCATGGGCAGGGAGCAACCCTGTAAGAAATGTATTATAGGAGGCACAAACTGCATTTAAGAGGAGCACAGAGTAATTACATAAGCACTGTGTGATTTTATATATAATACAGGAATGTATGACAATTATCCATATTAGTTAATTATATAATTAACTCATCATGGCTAGGCTTCGCGAACGAAGATTTGTGATATAATTAACTACTATTATGTGTTAAGAGCAGAAAAAATCCGTATAGATTAATTTCTAAATATGCACACACTAAAAGGATCAGAATTCTCAGGAAGGTCTATTTTATGTATCACACAATTAACACAAGCTCACTACACTGAGCACTATCAAAACTGCATTTCCCTATCCTTTCCCTAGGGTAACAAACATTTTTTAGAATTTTAATTGGGATTTTTTTCTTTTTCTTGCTGTTTCCTATTACAAGACATGAAATGCAGACAGTAGTTGGTTACAGGTTTTCCACATCTATCTGTATATTAGTGTGCAAGATCACAGATGTCATTGTTCCTAACTCAGTATTAACATTAAAAGCATAGATCAAGGGAAGAAAAAGGCAATCCTAATAAAAGCTATTATCCAGCTTCTCAAAACTTAGAAATAAAACAGTTACAGCTACAGAATTTTTGAAACAATAATAAAAATGTTTTAGGAAAGCAGTTGGAAGTCTTCAAGCCCTATGTGTAAGCATATACTGTCATTAACAGTTTTATATACAGTAGCTGCACATGGGTTTGCACTAAAACTCTCACCAATGCAAAAAGCCTTATTTCTCTTGCACCAATAATCCGGAAATCTTAAAATATTTAAGACACTTTCTCCGCTTTCAGTGTCACTGGGATTTACAAAAAGCAGATGTACATTCAAAATTTAAGTTTCATTGAGCTGAGCTGGAGAGATCTGACTAGCACAGAATTATCAACATCAGCTGGGAAGAACTGGGGAAGGGATGGAGCAGGCAGGAGACTACTTCTGACTCAGGCTTCTTCGGTCCCTTTCCTGACAAACAATCTCTAAGGAGTTTGGCACTGTGTTCTCTCATTACCCCTCCCCAGCACAAACTCAAAAAACCAGGAAGCCAGAAATCTAATGAACACAAAAGCATGCTTAAGACTGTGGACACAATATAGTTCGAAGTCTAAATCACCCAAATCATTCTCAGACACAACAGATAAAGAGGTAGATTTATTTCAGCCTGCACACACAAATACTCCCCCTTATAGTTCATGTGTTAAAATAACCTGTTAGCTACTCACACAAAAGGACAACACTAAGACCTTTACAAATCATGTCATTAATTCTACTAGATTATTTACCAATAATTATGTTTGTCCTATTAAAGACTGTAGAGAGAATCTCATCTTGAAGATCCCTCTAACCTATCTTAAGGGACTAGTAAACATACAAACACAAACACAGCTCGGGTGAAAGAAATGGGGGGAAGAAAGAAAGAATGAAAAAAACTCAGGTAATAATCCTTAAGAGGGAAAGGAGCAAGAACAGCTCAAAACAAACCCAACACAGGGCTTCAAGAAGCAGAAGGTAAACAAAGGGAAGTCTCACAGTAGGCAAGTGCAAGGCAAAAATGAGTTATGGAGAAGCCCAAGTGAAAAAATGGAGTTATGGAAATCTGGTTACCTAATAGGAGAGCTATTACATCCAAACAATCCTACTGGGGAAGGAAAGACAGTAAAGAAGTAAAGTTGGCCAAGTCACAAGGCCTTTACTGTCCATAAAATATAAGAGAGCACTCAAGACACAGAAAATAGGTCAGGTTACTAAGGCAGAGTGTAAAACTACAACAAGCACACGGGGGCAAGATACTAGACAGGACAGACCTGGTAAAATACAAAGACCAAGAAAAGCAGTGCCATTCACATCAAAAGCCCACAACCCTAAAAAGGCAGATGTGTTAAAAGCTTTTCCTTTGGTAAAGTCAACTGAGTAAACTGCTAACAAAGGTAACAGGCAATACAGAGTAAAGAAAAGTGGACTAAAAGGTTTAAAAATACTGAAGAATTATGGCCCAATAAGTTTAACTTCAGTTTTAGAAGTACTATTAATAGTTTATTTGTTCCAGTAAGCATTTTAAAGGAGACAGAGAAACTAAATGAGTCACTGTTTGCTAAGAACAAACCACGTCAAACAAATTTTGTTTTATGATCAAATGAGATCTTCTGGATCAATGGCACAGAAAGAAACTCAACTTTGTTTTTATTTACTAAGACTTCTAACACTACCACGCACAGAGAAGTCATGGAGTCTTTAGAAGTTTAGCGAAGCCTTCTTCCCCACCCTGCTGAGAACAGGTTCACTACTGAGGGATCACAAAAGGCAGCATATGCTTTATATTCACACAGTGTATAAGCTATATAAAGCTGCAGACTTTCATTGCAACCTTACATCAGATGTCAGTGTCATCCAATGTCAATGAGAACCAGAAGGCCTCTCCTTTTGAATGTACACTTGCTACTGTCTGGAAACAGACCCTTTTACAGGAGCTTCCTCTTCAGTATTAAAGCAGCGCTGGCTCATCCCTTACTAAGCTGCTAACTACACTTCAACATAAGCTGTCTAACTGGGGAATGTACTTAAATAATATCCAGAACAACTGCTTCTAAAGCACATTTTGCTTGCTACTTGCTGTATCAGAGTGCACATTCAGGACTGGCAATGGCTGCCCACCAGTTGTTCACTCCTCAAGGATGTGCTGGCACACGGACATGTGCAGTCACCAGATTTCTCCAGAGAAGGAAAGTCAACTACAATCAAAGGTCTGAACACAAGCCCTGTGCCAAAATTATCCAAACTACTTTATTATTCTAAGATCACGTCCTTTAAACAGAATGAGGAAAGACCCTGCAATGCCACAGACATCATGTGTGTCTCCCTTTCAAACTTTAGAAGGGATAACCATGTCTTCTGTTTTCCAGTTCTGTCACGACAGTTACCACTATCTCTTTTTGAACACAATGGTATTATAAAAAATGTTACAAAAATATCTCTAAATAAGCACAAAAAAGATACACAGCTCCATTTTTTTAATTCCATTATTCTGCAGATTTGCAGCAGTTTATATATTTCTTGGGATGAAAGAGGAGTCTTAATCTTCACAAAGAACCCAAAATACCCAGTAATCATAGTTTTCCTTTTGTGCATTTAAAAAGACAATTGATCAGCGTTCTTGTTGGTACACTACCACACTGAAGTTCTATAATTGGATATTTAACTAGTTTTCCATTATAAGCTCAAGTTCTCCAGAGACACCTCCTACAGGCTTAAACACCAACTTTAAAAGAACACAATCCAAAAAATCCACTAAAAACCACGGTAATGTATTAATTAATAAGAAGTATAACAGACTAGTAAGCCAAATATGGTACTGACATATTGTGAAAACAATTAAGGGAGCAAGGTGGAACAATGGGAAACATCCTTCTAGACCAAATTTGGCAACATATGAAACAGCAGTGCAAGTTTAAGGTTTCAGAAAGGGATGATTTACAACAACTGTCGTTTTACAAAACAGTTCTTCCTCTTGGATGATTTTGTGCTCTGTTTCATGGTCTTATCAGATTACTCAAAAAAAGATAAAAATAAATGTTACTTCTGTCAATCATGTATGCCAGAGGCAGCTCTGTCATGCCAGTCACAACTTCACTCATTTTATTGTGTTAAGCAAGAATACTGGAAAAGTAGAATCAATGAGTTTTCTCCAAATTCCAGTCTGGATAAGAACTCATTATCCTTGGTAGAAATGCAGAAGAATAAAGAAACTGCACTAGTTTAAGCAGCTTAAGCAAGAGAATACAGCATATCAAATGTTTACAACTGACACTGATTAAAACAAGAGCATACAGCTCTCAGGGTGTAACTACATGGTAAGTTTTTTTCAGCAGCAACTACCCTTCCACACAAAGGAGGAGGGGAAATGAGCAGTGAGGTACTTTTAACACATATGAGTTTGGCAATCAGATTTACACTGCACTAACATAAACACCTATATATACACAACTGACAGAACGGCTTTGGGACGTGGGGAGAAACGAGCAACCAGGGCAGGAACTGCAGGTGTTCACCATCAAATAAAAACATAACATGCAACTAAACCCTTAGGCCACTGCCTGGTATGCATTTAAACTCAAATGACTGTCAGTGTACATCCAGCTTCACCCTGAAGTAATGGAATTAAGTTTCAAATAGGGAAAGAACAGCTTCGGGATACATTGATAAAAAGTGATGTACAAAGCAGGTGAAGAACTCAACTTGTAACTGTAAGGTTCAACAAGAATTAGTCATTCTAAGTTCAGTTACAAACAGAAAATAGCCCCCGGAAGTGCTAGGCAGTGTTTATACTTGTGCCTTCTCCAGCTTTCCTGTTATTTCTGGGTGATTACGAAGCATGTCTTTATAATATAACCTTATAAAACTTGTGGTTCAGTATTTACAGATTATTCATTAATACTCATAACACATTAAAAAAAAAAATCTATTTTTTGCTTTAAAAAGTCTCCAAGTTCTCTGGGCTCCCCTTTGCTTCCTTTTTTTTCTCTGCAGCTGTCATTTAAGAAGACACACTATTTCACTGCAGAATATCCCTGTACACAAAACAGAAGCTGTTGCCCTCCAGTTTGATGAAGCCTCATTTGTCATTCAGTGTCAGATCAAAAGTCAGCTTAACATGACCTAGTAATTCAGAGATATCAAGAAATACACTACAGCCTTTTGGAAGATTCTTAACACAATACATCAGCACAGCAGTTACTAACACACAGTATTAACAGCCTTTTTGACACTGCTGCTCTGGAGATCAAGTACGTTGTTCTATCTGAGCATTTAGAGTCTGCGAAAGGACTGCAACCCTGCAATCCCAGAGCATCCCATATGCTTAAGCATGGGAACTGAAGGAAGACTGATCACTTCAAAAGCAGTGTATTGTGCCTGACCCACTGGAAGACTGAACATAAAGGTGAGAAGATTAGGCAAATACTGATTGAAAGCAATAAGGGAATTATGTGCTGTAGCTGCCAGCTGAAGGGCTTCCTAGATTCCTGGTATTGCAGGCCAATTTATTTGCAGAACTTCTCCTTTGTGGGGGCAAAACTAACAGAGTCCATAAAAAGGCTCTTCAGTAATTCTAATGGAGTGAACTGAAATCTTCACCTAATTACCTACATGGATGCCTTTACATGGACCAACTTCTAACACCAAGGAACTGCTGACAACAACCTACTGCTCTGTACAGACACTGCCCATTTACAGTCTGCTCCAGTCCTGAACCAAGCACTGGGCAGAACCCAAGAATCCAAGATCAGAATGTGTAAGTCAGGCCACATCAAACAAAATAAACAGGAGTATGGAAGAAAATGTGGATTTTATTTTACATGAGAGTATAGTGACGCAGACGCGGATCTTTGTGAAAACTGATAGGAAAAGAAAGCAATAAGCCAGGGCAAGATGTCTGAGTTGGGGAGCAATTACACAGTAAGAAGAGGGGAGACTGAAATGGGGACATATCCCTTTCTGATTATCAAGCAGAGCATGACACAGAGATGGAGAACTGGTATTGACAGTATCTGAACAAACTAGTTTGGGAACTCTTCACACCTCAGCCAAATTACACTGCACTTCTGCAGCTGTCCGACATGACAGAGGGCAAACCATTCCACAGCAGGCAATCCTACAATATCATTAACTCGGTATTTGAGATTATTAATTATTACAGCTTTTCACCAATATTTTATAATACAGCTTAAAGACAGACTTCAGGTGCATGACACTCAGACACTGTACATCAAAGAACTGTAACGAGCCAGGATGATAGTCTGAAACTGTGTTGTTTTCCCAACTGCTCCCATGAATGTAGAATCAGACACACTTTGAATTCACTTTGCTGGATTGATACAGTAACAGGGAAAGCCAGGAATCAAACAGCCAAATGAGAATGCGGAGGCTGAAGCTAAGCGTGAATACAATTTTTTTTTCAGCAAGTTTCAGAATGATCCCCTCAAATACATGGAAGATTGTATTAGCACGTCTCCTGATGGTGTCACATGTAACTTTGCCCTGAAACTTTGCACGTCTTTGAAAGCCCTAAATAGCTTGTGTTTATGCCAGTAGGAGTGTACGTTTTATCACATACTGCACCTCGCCAGCCTAACCTCCTACCCCCCACCCCAAAAGCTTGGCAATTTGGAAAACAGCAGCATTTGCTCTCAAAAGACTAAAACTGACAAACTACACTGATAAAATACAGAGTCTCTGACCTAATTTAAGGAAGCTATGCAAAATACAAAATTTTAACAAATTTTCTTAGTGGTTCTTTGGATTAAACCACATATTCCCTCGTGGTCTTGTCACTTGAGTACAGTTATCCCAAACAACGCCGTTAAAGCCTTTTGTAATCATTCAGTTACTCCCTCTCCTCGTTTCCTTTTTGTCCTCGACTTAGGGAACAACTTCTAGAAAGCATCTAAACATACACAAGTAGCTATAAATCACTGTAGATCTTATTACAGCCTATTATGCAGGCATCAAAAGCAGTGAATCATTGTCACTAACGGTTGACAAATGCAAAATGACTGTATGAGCAGTGCGCCATTCCGTCATGCTTTCATTTTGGGTAAGAAGATACAAAGGGTTACACTGTAAAACAACTTCAGTTAGAAGTTAACAGTTTGTGCCCTGGCCCAACTACAATCAGGCATAATTCGATTCCCCCTCCAGCGCAGTAAAAATGCTGCTTATCACTGAAATTCTGTTTTCAGTGGTCTTCCCATTTTTAACCAAGACCATTAAAAAAATAAAATCGGGATTAAAAAAACACTTCTTGCAGCACTTGTTCTCAAAAAAGCAAAGTTAGCAGCCACTAAAACATGAAGTCTCCCATTAACCCTCTCCACCAACCTGCTGCAAAAAATCCAACCAACCAACTTGTCCTCTCTGCCCCCTGAAATATTCAACTCCATACAGCAATATTTGCTATATTAAAAATATTTCTCATTTTTAGAAGTGATGACTAATCTTTAAAGTGCAGCCTGAGAAGCCATTTTTTAAGCAAGCAATTCCTATTAATTTAAATATTAGTACGAATAATATGATTCTACATTTCTGATATTAATAAATTAGCTGTAAGTACCTGCTCATGTTTTACATATAAACATCTTTCATGCAGCCTCAATTGAAGTTTTTGTTTCTGCTTTAAAGAACCCACCAAAATCACCACACAACACTAACTCAAACCACGTGCAGAGTTCTATGTTTGTGAATTTACTGTTGGAAGATCACAGGCTTGTAGTCAGATCCCCAGAAAGTTGATTCTTCTCTCCTTCCGCCAGGAACATAAAAATGAGAACTGGGTCTCCCAAAGAAAACTGACAGAAGTATCTTCTCTTCCATCACACCTATCAGCCTTTGACTGAGAAGTGACCATTAGCATTCAGTGCCATTGAGGTGAAGTTCAGCTGTTCTGTTACCCCCTCACAAGCTGTGCAGGCCCCTCCACAGCCCAAAAACTGCTCCTCAACCAG
This sequence comes from Cephalopterus ornatus, assembly GCA_013396775.1. NCBI lineage: Eukaryota > Metazoa > Chordata > Aves > Passeriformes > Cotingidae > Cephalopterus > Cephalopterus ornatus. The sequence goes on along the minus strand of VZRE01005685.1, from coordinate 6,511 downwards.
ACCTGCAGTGCTTCAGATTTCAACTCATCTTCCCTAAATGACTTTGAACAGTTACACAATTTTTTACTGTTGTATTTCACCAGTATTTCACAAGAATACTCACAGCTGAGTGCACTAAGGGTAGAAGAGAATGTTGGCTTTTTAATAAGCTTGCTCCTGGCTTGCAGTTTTAGTTAGCCTTCCCGATCATTTCACTCATCTTGAATTCCAGTGCCACTCGAACCCCATATGGCATGCCTGGACAAATGTAAGGACTTGGATGTTGTTTTACTGGCTGGGCTTACTGCCAAGCCTGCTCCACGTACTTCCCTGGCCCACTAGGGCAGCTTGAGGCAACAACTCCCATATTTACGTTATTGCTGTGAACAGCCAAACCGCTGCTTACTATTGACCCAGGCCCCATCTACTCTAATTTTTTCTCACTCATTCACAGCAACATTACTGATTTGCCTATACTTCAGGTGGGATATGACAAACTGTTTGCAGTTGTACAGCACAAACCAAAGGGACCATCATGTTTTAAGCAGAGGGCTACTTTTGACTTTGAAGAAAGAAGGAGCTTATTTCCAAGTTTCAGAAATATGTAAGACAAAAGCACTAGCCCAAATGCTTTCATCTCCCACATCCCAACTCTCAGGATTTGTCTTCATTTGCACTGTGTTCACAATTCAGATGGGAGGGAAGGGAACAGAGTGAGGTGTGACTATGAACTCATATATAAAATAAGTGACATTTTGTTAAACTGGGGATCTTTTTCAAATCCCTGCACTACATAGTGACTCACTACAAGGTGATTCTCGATGCACTATGATCAAAGAATGATACTGCCAAAATAGAAAAGTTATGAAATTAGATTAGCTGCAACTACAACTGCTTTGCAACACCACACAAAAAAGTTTGGTATTTTCCCTGAATGGTCTCACCCTGGTCAAGCTTCATCCAAATAGGCAAGACTTCACTTAGGAAGAATACGGTGAAAAACCACAACATATTGAAACATGGCAACTTCTGAGGATTACCATCTTAATCTCTTCCTCTTAATTGCCAGGCAATTCTTGAATTCCTTGATACCACTTTAATACATATTTTCCTTTGGTTCTTCCTCGGTGTTCCTCTAAGTTATCTTGAAGTCATAAGGGTTCCTGTCACAGACCCTCTGTTTTTGGTCAGCTGCAGCTGTTTGGTTTTCCCTCCTCCCCTGTATCAGTAGATTATATAACCACGGCCTATGACTGATTTGCATTGTCCCCCTGCGTGTCAATCTTTCACACGCAGATACCAGCATCCACTAGCTTGTAAAATAAAATGAGAGTAACTAAATTTCCCACAAGTGGTGGTTTCTATCACAACGCATTTAATACTCAGTATCTAATAAACAAGTATTTCTGTGGAAAAGTGTCACGCTTAAGAGAGAAAAAAAGAAATGGATTCAAGCAACTTATCCATTCATTCCTTTCTTAAAGTTGCACCAGCTGATCTTACTCTGAACCCATATGAGTGCTCTTTTGTATAGCAAATGTTAATGGACCAGCACAGACAGCTGTAATTTATATGGAGGGATCAAGTTATACATATTAATGACAGTTACCAATTTGTCCAAAGACTTTCTCTCCTACCCATTCGTACAGGCAACCAAATCTAAGCAGAATCAAAATACTTTTTAAAAAGTTCACTTTAAGTGAACTACACAAGTGTGCAAGACAGCCTGTTAAAAAGAATTCAAAAGATGTCTCACAAGTTCCTCCCACTCAGCTAAGGAAAGCAAACTTTACAGCAGAAGTATGTGAACACAAAAATTAATTTCACCAAGAGGAATCCTCAGTCAACTCACACCTCAAGTTCACAGCTATTGCCAGCATCCAGCCGTTAATTTTCCACTCAGTCTAATTATAAGACTCTCTTTTCTACCACAACTTGACTTTCTTAGTATTGTTTACCTTAATCACCATCTTGGGGAAAAGAACAAAAAGTTCAAGCATGATGCAAACAAACTTCTCTAAACAGCTTCAGCTGTTTTTTCCAAAAACCAACAAACCCTGACAGCAACACCAGTCATGAATACACATTTAAGAAGGAAGAAGAATACTTTATATATTAATGATCAAGGCAAAGCTATAAAGACTAGTATTGTGGTGGTGTTTCATTACAAAACAGCGGTTTTAAGACTTTTCCTATACATCTAAATTAAATGACACATATACAGTGCCAGTGTTTGCTACAGAGAACTCTGTCTAGCTGAGGCAAAATTCAGTGCCCATCATTGCTTCAGAGCAATTAAACACAGACAGGAGGCAACTGCTGAGCAGCCTAAGTACCTCACGGATGCTCACAGTGAAAGGTCTGACACAAAAACCTTCATAAGAAAAGATCAGGTATTACTCTGACAGTCACTACAGCAAAATGTGTATGTCAACCACGATATCCAGTAACAAAACAATAACCTAATATCTCTAAGCTAGAGGAAAAAAAATCTCAGAGGAGAATAAGAGTAGAAGTTTTCAAATCAGTGGAAGATATAAATCCAGATATATTGTCCACAGCCAGAGCGAGGTTCCGGTTCCAAAGATGTTTGGGAACGTCACTAAATTCACCACAGAACTGGGATATTTTTCATACTTTTCAGAAGAAAAGTAAGATAGATGGTGAGATTTGTTTGTAGCAAGATTACTGAATAGTATTACTTAACCAAATGTTAAGTCACAGCAAATAGGGAGAATCTCTTTTCAGCTGGTTTCAAGGTTTCCAAGAAAATAAAACAAATACTGTGAATCTGAAGTCCAAGGAGGGTACTCTTATCAGTTCTTTTAAAGGACTTCTATTGCGGGAAAGCAAATAAACAAAATCAACCAAGGATGATTAGTTATACTGAAATATTAATTTCTCCTCCTCTACATCATAACCCAAGAACAAAAGGTGGAAATTGTGGTGAAATTACTATGTTTCCCTGGGTAACAAAACACCAGCCCCTCTCTTGCTACTAAAATACTTCATCAGAAATAACAGGAACATCTGAGACAGGATTCGAAACAGCAGTATCAATAACTCATCTGTCAGAATTTCCTACATAATTAAATAACTGATTTTCTGGATATTGAACAGTTTGCAGCCTCTTATTTTTAGTTAGTCCTGATTTCACATAACAATAAGAAATGATTTTGCATTATACAGAACCTTACAAGATCCAGAGTTCCCAGCTTACCACTACATACCCCAAGTGTGGCTCTCACTTTGTAAAAACTCATTCTTTAAAAGAGAAGATGAACCCTTAAAATAAAACTTCACATAAAGAAACTATCATAGCAACTCGTAGTTGCTTCCCTTTTGCACAGTTGGCATTTAAACAGTATAACACATCCTCAGTAGTGTAAAAACCTTAATGGAGCTTAGTGGCTTAATAAATTTGAGGCAGACTTCCTAAAATTATACTGAATAGTATTGCAAATCTGTGTGGGGGTGGTGGCGGTGAAGGGAATGGCAGCACCATTAGAAAAGCATTAAAGCTAAATTCAATTATTCAAGTGTCATGGATTACATCTCGAAAATCTTTTCATCAGAAAGACCTAACAAGGTGGCACCTCAAATACCACAACTGACTGAGTTAGAAGACAATCTCTTTTAGCAGCCTGTACAGGACCTGAACGATACTGTAACTCAATGCTGACAGGGACATTTCAAATGCAACTGATATAAGGTGACACAAGGCAACCAGATGCTAATGCAGCGACCCAAACAGTTTTGCAACAAAGAGATTTGGTTCACTTCAGAGTGCTCTACAGCATTACCTTTGGGCACTGGAGGCTTGAATTTTTTGGTCAGAAAAAGATGAAGCTCATTAGTACCTAGAACTGTACAACCTCTTTTGAGTGCCAAACACTACAAAACTGAAGTGACAATTTCTTTTTTCTTCAGGACAAGGACACTAAACTATCAGAAACAGAGAGCAAGATTTTGCAGAAGGTGCTCAGTACCTAACATCCACTTAAAAGCAGCTGAAGGGCTTTTGAGAATCTCTTATTTAGCAACCACCTGAACAAATTTTTACCTCTGCTCACAAGCTATCTGAAATGGGCTGCCACTTTGATTTCAAGCCCAGTATGCTGCAAAAATTGCAGTTTTAGACTAGTGACTTCAAGCATCATCGAGCCATCTTTCATACATTCTCCTCTGCAACAGGAACTACAGCTTTCAGATCAAGCAAACAAGCACTACTGCAGAATAGAAGGATCAATTCCTGTCACTTAGCACAAAACTACGTATGTTAGTCCTACTATCCTGCAACCCACTGAAATTGTTTTGCATAATAACTCAGAATCCCAGTTGATTTGATTTCTCTTACTGTTCTTTTAGTGTCATAAAAAGGGTTATCTAGTGATTGGGAGTAGTATTTTCTTAGTAGTTCAGAAACCAAAAGTATTTCAAGCAGATGAAAGAAGAGCTCACCTTTTCTTCTTTTGATTAAAGATACAGTTAAATATAAACCATGTAACTATAAATACTTATACATGTACATTTATAAAAGAACAAAATCCTCACAACAATACAGTAGTCCCAGCATAAAAGAGAGCATCGACACAGATTTCCATGTTATTTATGCAAGAACTCAGTACCAGACTCTTCTTTCATCAGAAATGTCAGTCTCAAACTTCTAGAGATACAGCATGAAGCATTAGAAAGTGTTTTCAGATGTTCTCCATGATCATGGAAGACTTAGTAATTTTAATATTATTTATTTCAAATTAAGCAACTTTGTGATGTATAGGTCTTATTATTAGCATGTATTTGAAAAAAATTACCCTTCTGCTCACTTTGCAGCACAACAGACACCACCACTGAAGCAAGTGATAAGAGATCGTGAAATACATGCTGCTTTAGGGAGCTCTAGGAACTTTTTTTTTGTTCATCTAACTACTACATTTGGAAGAGGGGTAAGGGGCAAAAAAATATAAGATTTTGAACACAAGTCCTCTCAAATGACTTCTAGTTCTTCATATGTAATGTACATGTGCAGAATTAAGAGACGAGCTCTGGCAATAATTTTAATAGAATACATGAAGGCAGAGACCTTCATGTACGCCAAAGGCCATATCTCTGCACAGCAGGTGAGATCATTTCCAGTATTATACAAAACTGTAAAATTACTTGAGTGTCAGATGCACATGCATGATCTCTTACTGAAAGCTACAGCAAACAAATTAGTTCATGGTCCAAACATTGCACTTTCAAATTTAATGTAAGAATAGTTGTAACTTATTAAGCATGCAAAATTCTCTGTATTCAGCGTAATATCTGAATTGCTTGTTAAGGAATTCTACCAAAATACAAATATCATAAGAGTCAACTGATACCACACTAGTATTTCCAGTTTTCTGAGCAAATTGTTCTCTCATTCTCACCTATCACTAACAAAGGAACATAGTTTAGACTACCAGTTTTATGTCAAAATAATAGAAATGGGGATGTCATAATTATTTTTGTTGTAGTTTGTTTACAGGTTTTCCACTGCTTCCATATGATACTGTAATGCATTTATCAGGCTAACAGAATGCAGGCCCCCTTCCCAAAAAGCACCATCTGCTATTCCACTAAGATGGAAAATATGCAAAGAAAGTCTTCCCTTATCTGAACGAATCTGCAAACTAAATCTGAGCATCAAGAAAGTCAGGGATTTTATAAGAAGTCATTCCCAAGTGTTCACACGCAGACTGTATCCAACAAATTTTCTTCTAATCAACTTCAACAGACAACCGAGTCAGAGAACTAAACAACATGGCTGCATCATTTAGCCTGGATACAGTCGTGTTTCAGAGCTATCTCATCATCTAACACTTAGACATAACACAGCCCTTTAGGAATTAATATTTATTTCAAGTAGGTTAGAAAATAAAGCATGCAGCCATCAAACTCTGGTACAGCCACACACCGCACAGCTGGCCCTTATTGATTCTTCACACCGTAATTCACAGGGAATACTTTACTTTCTGCAGTTTAAAGAAATACGTGGGGTTTTTAAACAGGATTTTCTCGCTCCAATACTACAAAACAGACTAAAATGGAAGCACTCCGAGCATCCCGACACGCCGCTTTTTGCCCATCCACACGTACACAAAGTCTGTAGGAACACACTGGAGTAACTACGATGTTCTATAGACGGGAAACACTTCGGTGAAAACTTTTCGTCGCATGCGCCCGAACATGTCCGCGGTCCAGCCCCGATAACACTTCGCCGCTCCCGGGACCCCCCCCGCGTTCCCCGGGCTCGGCGGGTGCGGGGCCACCGCATCCAACCCAGGGCCTTTTCCCTTTTTCTCCGGGCGGTTCCTCCCGCACGACGCGAGCTCTTGGGTTTCTTTTCCCAAAGAAAGTTGTGACGGCGGGGAGAGGCCCGCCCGGCCCGGCCCGTCACCCTCCGAGCCCCCGCGTGCCGAGGGAGGGCCGGGAGCGGCGCCGGACAGCGGCCGCGGCCTGAGGGAGGGAGGCACGGCCGGCGCCACTGTCCCCCGGCTCCCGCCTC
>VZRE01005684.1:0-21311 GCA_013396775.1 Cephalopterus ornatus | reverse complement strand
GACACAGTACTCCAGGTGTGGCCTCACCCACCAAAGCTCCAGGGACTTCTCATTCTCCCTAGATACTGCAGGAAGTTGGAATCCCTCCCAAACGCAAAAGATGGAGAATATTTGTATGGGAAAACACTGCATGAAACAGTACTAAATAAGGCAATTTGAGTGTTCTAAATCACAGTTGCTTGGAGCTAAAGGGAAAACCATGTGCACTTACTCCAGTCTGGCCTTGGTTTGTTTCACTCTGTTCTCAGTTTTACATGGGCACAAAATAGATCTCCATTCAAAGGAGCATTCTCCACAGGGTACACGAAGCAATGGAGAAGAAAAAAGTTCTTGGGAAAATGGAAGTTTCCACTTTTTATATTTATGAATGCTACCTCTTACAGCACCCTTTTGATGACAAATCACATACTATATTTAAAAGGCTAATTCCACCTAAATTACAGCAAAAAAGCCTCATCTGTAGACTCAGGCACTTTATTGGTGAAAGTAAACAATTTTACTAAGTGATTCCATGTAATTATAAAATTAATTAACATCAGATAAATGATACATGAATCTATAATGGATACCACATTTAGCTGCCATAACTGCCAGAGTTATTAGCAAGTCAGTGAATAAGACTGTTTTCTTATTTGAAACTGTGTTCCTGCAAACAGAGCTCCTGTATCCAGCATCTAGCAGCATGCCATATAAGCTCTATGAATTCGAGTTTCTATTCACATACTATTTGTCTGCTACCACTGATGCAGTAGGAACAGAAATTTCCAAGCTGTTTTAACAGAAAAAGAAATATCGTTTCCCTCTCTGTGCAAGTGAAACAAACTCCTGTCCTGTTACCCAATCAAAGAAAAACACTATCAAACATATCACTGTCATATAACTTTGTAGGGACAGAACCAGGAAAGGAACAGTGCTATTGCTCAGTTATCTCTGTAGCATTGCCAGGGTGAGCCTTCTGAGTTTCCCTCTTTCTACAGAAAGAATGGCCTTGTACCTGTACTAAGGTTAACAAAAGCTTGAAATTAATCTGAAGTGATATTTCTTCTGAAAGAAGAAATATTTATTCTTTCATTGGTGACAATTTACCCTAAAGAAATTTTTAAGAAAAGCAGAGTCCTCAGTCTTTATACTTAAATACCCTTGCCTTTCCAATGAATAAATAGACAATCCCATACACCTGACTCTTCTTTGGTCAGGCAAACAGAATGCCTACTTTTGGGCTCCAGAACCCAAACAGGTCCCAGCTTGCAACAATTACAGGTCAGGAGTCCATGGAACTTGGCAATGCTTTGGCTGTGATTCTGCCAGCATTGGCCAAGGTGATGCTTTCCATTACAGCTACTGCCTCTGCAGAAAGAACCAGCAATAGTGCTTATCCCTGTCTTCCTTTTATGAGATGGTGCCCTCATCTCATTCCAACCTCCCCAACCTCCTTCCACAAATGAAACCCAAGACTGACATGGAGCAAGGCTGCTGCAAACTGGAGCTTGATTGACTCTACCATACCAAAGGAATCATGTAAATTCAGGTGTGGAACAGACACACAAAAACATCTGACCAGTAGATAACAAGCCAAAACCTCCTTGGTGTGAACGGGATGTGCAAGCCTACTTGCTTCCAGACCTGTGTCCTAACAAAAAGACTTCAAAGACCAAGAGCCTCAAGGACACATTTGTGTCAGTAAATAAAAAGACATCAGAGCCCAGGCATAAGCATCTTCTTTTTTCATCCACAATTATTCAATCTACATTAAAGTAAGTTGCCATTTTGCCTAAGACAAATAGCAGTTTCCTAGGCAATGTTCCAGTACGTCTCAAAGGAGAACATGCATCAGGAATTATTTTCAAGTGTGTATGAGGCCAATCTTATTTGAGGAATGAGGGCGAAGAGAGATTTAAATCTATGGTCACAATCTACGCCTTTCTCTAAGGGCCAGAGAATGTGCCCTAGCCCCAACTGTTTCGACGGCATACTAGTAGCCTCCAACATGGCTGTTCTTTGCCCCAGAACTGAGTGAAATTATATAGTACATGCAAATGACACACTGTGCCTACTCTCCAGGGGGACCACTTCAGAGATAATACAGAACTGACTTATTTCTGATTACCTGAAGTTAATTGGAGGAGGTGAGTCAGTTAGGTGAAACACATGCTATTATTGCAACTGGTTTTATAATTTTCAAAATAATTGTACCAATATTCGTTAGTGTAGGGCCCAAAAGCCTGGCTTTTGGCCAATTATAATTATTTAGGCTTGTTGCCATGAATTACTATTGATGGAACACAAAGCAATTTTTGACATTCTGTCTGAAAAACGGTGTTAAAGGCACTTGAGAGCTTTTGTGATTTTACTCTTGCATAGACTGGAAAATAAGATGTTGATTGAAAACATGTTAACAAACTTAAAAAATAACCCAAACCACCCAAAATGAAAACACACCTAAGATCAGTAGTCTAAACACAAGATCTGGGACTTCCCCCTAAACACACAGCTGGGTTTGCTTACACCAAACGCATTCATATCAATTGCTTCACAATATATTTGCAATGATCAAAACAGGACAGCAAGTTACATTCTCACAGGATTATTCAGGCCATGCCAATTTTTCCAATATTTCATAAAATCCCTTTTAAGCCCTGCTCAAAGCTCTGACATTTATACAAAAAGAATTTCCCAGATTCATACAGGAACCTAACATGCATCATTAATTATTCACAGTGTTGACCGCATATATACTTTTTTTTAAAAAATGTATGTATTCAGGTATATACATATATACAAGATACATACCTCCTGGAAAAATTACTGAAAATAAATGTGGTATTTTATAATTACATCTGTTCTAAGAATAAATAATTCTGTAAATTCATCAGGTATATTTAATAACAACACTCTTTACAGGTTAGTCTGAATAGCTTTATTATCTCACCTTCATTGTCGCAGTCTTGCAATGAAAGCCATATTTGATCTACCAGACCAACTCCTTTTACTTCACCATGAACTGGAATGGAATGCATTATCATTAATGCAGTTGTCAAGGGTTTGGTTTGCAATTGCCAGTTCTACTGGGTTTTTTATATTTATATTTCTTCATCAATTGCCTTATTTTTCATCCTACTCTGCAGAAAACATCCATTGTGATACTTTTAGATTGTCCTCAATTCACATTTTTCACCCTTAAGCATCTATAACATGAGGAAGGCTGTCATTATTGATATTTTTTGGACTAGAGTCTACCAGAAACAACTTGTGTGTGTATTTTAGAGCTATAAAAATATGTGTAATTTAAAAATATTTATGGAAAACTGTAATATGCTTATGATAAGCAGTGAGGAGATATTCTTCAGTCACTGCCCAAATTCTTCTTGGTATATATTCTTGGCCTGCAAAGACAAACTTAATGTACAGGTAGTCTGCATAGAAGTCAAGAGTCATACTCTTAGTCATCCTGCATGCAGAAATTTTTTGTTTGGAGCTTAGGGGTTATGTGTGGGACTTTTTCTTTTGTTGGGGATCATATAGAGGCAAAAAACTGACTCATCAACAGCCAAGTCAGGAATTCACTGGGTTAAAGAATTCTCAGAACATACAACATCAAAACAGCTTGTTCAGCACCTGGCCCTACTCCTCACTCCCATTAACCTATAACCAACTTGCGCTTCTGTAAGTTGTTCTCTGTTGTGTCAGAGACCCTGATGTTCCCTTGCTGCTTCCTTGTAAGGCAATGCAGCTAAACAACAGGTTTCCACATCTCCTCCTGTTCTGATGCATGAGGCATCACAACAAACATAAACAAAATATTTACAAATTCAGTCCTAAGTATTCTTTGCAACATGAAAAAAAATGAACTTCACATGCAAAAGCAGCTGTTTTATGGCCCAGCAGACCTGGTTTTATGTTATGAATTCAATTGCAGGGACAAACATCTAAAAAAAATATATATAAAAGCGAATACCAGCCAAAATGTCAAGCCTCAATTTAAATAATTGACTTAAATTATACTGCTTGAAAATTTGTGTAACTGCACATTTTATATATATGTACACACAAACTCCCTTCAACATATTTCACATGAGTCACTGAGGAGCTTTTTGCTCAGAAATTATATTAACGTTAAAAAACAGCAATAGAAATAGATTTTCTATTACTAGCATTTTATGAACAGTATAAAATCAATAAAATATATAAAAAACTGATTTGGGCAATATTAAATATTATGCCAGGAGAATGGGCTACGTGAACTGTGGACCTTCTCTGACTGATTAGGGATTATGACCAAGAGCAAATTTAGATCCATCATGTTCAACTAGCATGATTATAATATTCTACAATAAAGCTGACCTCCAGAAGTTTGCTCCTTGAAATTATTATGATAACCCTGAAGCCTGTCCTGACTTTAGATCTTTATCCTGTCCAGATTTTCATAAAAAGCAGGAGAAGGAAGAGATGATTGCCTAAATTTTTTTTATTTTTCAGCTAACATAAAAATCATACTGGAACAACCTTTTTAGCTCCCACAAACACATCCAGCTTATTCTACTCAACAGATCTTAAAAATCACTTTTAAGCCACAGAATTTAACTTTCTAAAAGCAGACATTGTAAAGTAGTATGATGTCTTTGTGAAAGCTGAAGTATTGAAAGAGGGACAGGCAGCCTTGCTTGTTTCTTGACAAAGCATCAAACCTGTATTTTGGCAGCTTATTCAGAAAGAAAATGCTTGAATGAGAGAATAGTCTAACATGATTCTAAACAAATGATATTAAAATATTTTTCAGTATTTTTGACCATTTACGATATTTTCAAACCAGGAAAGATATTTTACAGGGATAAATTTTTCCACTCCCATTAAAGGAACATTGTTTCCTTTTCTGCAATTTAAATACTGAAGCTGGTACTCCCCTTAGGGTTTATAATACAACTTCAGAAAGTGAGTTAATGAGTACGTAACAAGTTTACTTAGTCTACACTGAACTTATTTCTAAATAAAGGGAAAAAAGGTGTCACAAAGGTACCAAAAAAGGAGACAAAAAAATAGTATTTTTTAAAATACATATTTCATTTCCAGCTCTGGAAAACAAAGTGCCAGAACACATTAAGAAGTATCATTGCTCATGCAGTGGAAACAACCTTTCCCTTGCAAAGACAGAAACTTAATTTTTCCCAACTCAACTCTATTTTACAAATCTTGCAAAATCAAATAACTGAGATGTGATATAACACTGCTTCACAGCTTTCCTGTCCCTAATACAACCACAGGATTATTGGGGATAGGATGACAGAGGCAAAGCCCCTTTCATGCCTGACATGAAGCCATTCATGAGCACAGCGCCCCAGTACTTGAATCAAGACACAGCCCTCTCCTATAATAACATGACTTTCTGTCCAAGTATTCTAAGAGTTATTGATGATAACCTCGATTAAAATAGTAATTAAATGCTCAAAAACACTCCTATGATGGGCAAGGGTTGTGAGAAGAGCAGACACCAAACAGCAGTTGTGACCTTGAAAGAAAAGTATTGATCGGATTTTGCCTTGTGAAGGGAAGGAGGGAAAACTGAAACCAACCATCCTGAATCATTAATGAGAGAGATCTCACAGCATGCTCCTATCTCCAGTTTTTCACACATCCAAGTGGATTTTTCTTCAGGCTTCCTCAAAAACAGCACATTTACAATTTATACATGAAAATAAACTACATATTCATTCAAGACAATGTGAAGTATTTCTAGGCAACAAAACAGAAAAAGAATATTCCAAATCAGAAGACCATTATTAAGTATCTTATTCCTGTTTACAAACATTCCCACTATGGTTGCATGCTTGTGTTCAGCCTCATGGCTCTTACATAAACTTTATACAAAATCAAGAAAGAGTAAAAGACATTGGAACACAACTCTATTAAAAAATTTTACAATCTTGGCTGTAACTACTACAATCCCTGCCATCACAGAGGACCCGTAATGAAGAGCAAAAAAATAAGCTGCATACAATCCTATGCATAAACCTGTAATTTCCAGGTGAAGGGCAAAAATCTCCTCTTCCATGCATGCTACAAATATACTATCTCCGGAGTCTATCACAATGCTGATTCTGCACTGACTGGTCCTCCTATTTCCATCAGTGGTGTCTGTGGTGCTGAAAAAGCAATAGTACAGGCTGGGGCAAACAGGTTTGCTCACTGATGGCTGAACCCTATAGCACCCAACACCATGGCAGAACTAGCTGTCCTAATTTTACACAGCTGATCCACAGTTTTAATCATCTGTTTCTGCATGCACAATGATGTGCACATGGTGGGTGGGAGAGACCTCATTTCTTTTGCATTCATTATTTTAATTGTACATGTTGTACACACTGAAATTCACTGAAAATTCACTGTGTTCACTGAAATACTCAGAGAAAGTCTGACTACTGCTTGCATTTGTTACTGCATTATTGTGACTGCATGTGAATAGAGCAGGACAGATTAAGTAAACCTTTGTCAACAGAAGTGTCCTGCCTAGAGGCCAGGCTGAATGCCACTGCACAGAGCTTTGCAGAATAAACTTTCTCATCTTCCTACCTCTTTGATTGTATAGTGGCTGTGGCACAAGAAGCACATTTCCTGGCTCTGCCTGTCTGATTTTTGGTGCCACTGGTCTGGCCTTGGTGCATCCCAAGTGCAAGTTTAAATATTTACTTATTTTTTTTATTTTTTGTTTGGTTTTCTTAAAAAGATGCACTGGAATTTATGAATATGCAGGTTCAGTGAGGGACACCATAAAAAACAGGTGACCATAGAACACTGTTAATAACTAAGCATCAAAAGACATTACTCACAACAGAAGCACAGATTTCTTCCTCTGGTCCCATGATATTATTTTGAAACATACATACCTTCTGGAATCAAATTTCACACTAGCAAACCAGCCTAACAACCACAGAGTTCCACTGACTGCAAAAGCTTAATTTCAGGCTGGCAGCAATTGGAGACAAGAGAAAACCCAGCTTTCCAAGCTTTCACTCTGCGGTTACTGAGCTCAGGGCAGCTCCTGGCCCCAGTTATGGTAACCAGACTAAGTCTGGCAACATTTGCAAAATACTTTCAAAGGATGCATTCCCAATACTGGCCTCATCTAGAACAAACTCTTACATTGTTTTTCTAGGATACATCATCTGGCCTATCTCTCACTTCCTCAGAGATCATCAGAGCTGATACTCTCCACAGCTCTCAATCCTCTCCCCTCAGGGCTTTTTGTCTTGCTTTCATTCCTTTTTTCAATTCCTTTCTCACCGATTTCTTTGCTTCTCTCTAGGATATCAGATATCATGCTTTCAAAGTCATGTTGGGACCTTCCCCAGATAGACAAGAAATCACAGTACTCCTGTTTCTGTCATTCTTCCAACTGACAGATTTTAAACCCACCTTCCTAATGACAACTAACTATCCATATTAAATCCCAGCAACACCTACACAACCATACAACTTTGGGTTCCCATCTTAATCCCTCCCAGCTCTTCTCTTTCTACTCAGAATATAATCAATCCTTCCAGTACAAAACTGGGAAAAGGTGTGATTTTTTTGCCTTCTTTGTCTTGCTTTCTCTTAGTTACACAACCACCTTTTTCTTTTTCCCCATCACAGTTTGATTCCCCACCTGCTTACCTTTTCTAGTCTTCTCACTTAGAGCTGAAGTTCTCCTTTTCTTGTTTTCCTTACCTCTTTTTTCACTCCTCTGTCACTCTCTCCATCATTTCTCAGTTAGCCCAACTTCTCTAATGACAAGCTTGTCTTTTTTCTTTTTTTTTTTTTTTTAAAGTAATCCCACCTGTCTTTCAAACTATTAACTGTATTTCTCACTGTGCTCACTGAATGAGTTGCAGGAGGTTTGCCTGCTCTTGTTCTTGGACTGTGAAGTCTTCTGACTACAGTATCCCTGTATGTACCTAAAATCTTGCTCAGTGTAGTCCCAACCCATGGCAATTATTTCCTATTAGTTTTATATAACCTATCATTCACCACCTGAGCTTAGTTTTGCATGACTCATGGTTCAGAGCTATTTGTACAATCCAAACTGCCACACACTACATTTCCTTACAAAACAATCCTTGAATTCCTTACAATCGGTTTCAAAACGAAGGGGAAAATGTAATTTTCTTCACGAAGTAGAAGTCAAGGTGATTTTAGCACAAGGAATCTCCAACCAATTGTACTACTGCTGAAGACATGAAACTCTACACAAAGAACTCGAAAGCATTATATTACAGAAAAGGAAAACTGAATCTGTTCACTCTGGCTGCAGTAATCATGCAAAATTTTCTTTTCATGTTTTTCCATCCTAGATCTATCATCTTTTAAACCTATTTTGCATTATTAGAAACCCCTTTTAGTGAAATTAAACAAGAGAAATGTGTCAGAACTACAATCACATTTCAAAAGGTGAATCATAAGCAATGAAGATACACAGTATCTAAAAAATCGATGTATTTGGTTAAGTGACTAAACTATGACTATACTGGACAAATGAAACCATTCAAACACCATAA
The DNA here is from genome assembly GCA_013396775.1 of Cephalopterus ornatus. Classification (NCBI taxonomy): domain Eukaryota; kingdom Metazoa; phylum Chordata; class Aves; order Passeriformes; family Cotingidae; genus Cephalopterus; species Cephalopterus ornatus. Next base: position 12,783 of record VZRE01005684.1, on the reverse strand, counting down.
AGTTACGCTAAAGAAAGCAGAAAACTATTTCGAGTCATATTTAGAAGATATTTATCTGACTATAGCTGAGAGGCTACACACCAAATGAAGAATGTGCAAGCATATATGACCACAAACATGAATGTACATGAACCCTTCAGTCTGTGTAAAAAGGATTGATCGCTTCAGTCTACAACCTGTGTTTGTGTCTACCATCAGACACACACAGTTTCTTACTGGTACCAGCAAAATACTTTTTGCTGTAGCTATTGTGCTTTACACACACACCAGCCAATGTAGTCAATTGCATCTGGAGTGCAGCTAAGAGCACCCTCTGATATCTCTTAAATAACATCTTAAATACCAAAATTCCATAACGTCAAAGAAGCTAAGACATAGAAGAATCAGTCCTGGTTCATATCTTATCCAGAATAGGTTCAGAAGTGTCCTTATTATTAGCTGGGGTTCTTTTGTGTTACCTTTTTTTTAAGTCCTGCCATGTTGTCTGGAAGCAGTAATAGAGCAAAATACTGATATTTCATCCCCTGCTTAAGGAGTTATTTAAGAACCACTCTAAGATGCCTCACTCATCCAGAATCCAGTGTGTTACAGTACCAAGGTTAATTGAGGAGCTAAAGGCCAAGATTAAGTTCCACCTGTTCTCTGGGAGGATTTAGTTTCCCATGTTATTTTCCCAGATGCACACGGAAGCTGACACAGCCAACCGCAGGACCTCTGCCTGCTGCACTTCTCTCCCCAAAGAAATGCTAACACCCATCAATCTAAATGAGTCTGATTCCCATCTACATTCATTTACTGGCAGGATAGTATAAAGGGGCCATTGTGTAAAAAAAAAATCTGGCTCACTGACCTTTTTTTTGTGTTTTATAGAAGATGCCATCACCATACCAACATCTTTAGATACCAGTGATGCATTCTATCAGCCCAGTTCCTTCTCCGCTTTCAAAAATCCCCGCACTTAGCAAGGGTACTCCTTCAGTTTTAAACATCAAGACAACTCTTTGACTAAGTAACAATAATAGACACTGAATTCTGAAGCTGACACTGTAGCTGAGGTTCACTTTTTTCCCGCCTCATATTAAAGCAAAACAAACTGGTGACCAAGTTGTTGAACTGAAAGAAAACATTTAAGTTAAAGCATTTCCATAATATAGTCTTGATTGCATTTTCAGAATTTTAACAGAGAGAGGTTATCACTAGCTAGCTGCAATGGAAAAAACTGGAAGAAGACAGGGTGCCTAACTAGCTAATGTATTTAATTAAATATCTGAAGTATTTAACTAAAATTTGAGTAAATTTGGAACTTAGGACAGCTGGAAGAGACACCAGGAAACTTTCAGAAGCCCTACGCCTTGTACTTAGAAGGCAAATAATAAATTACAGGAATTAATTTAGTGTATACAGAGTATGGCAGCTCAGTGGCAGAGATCACTGTTCCAGTATCAGCTGACGTACATAACAGTGCACATGAACATCCTTTTACTACAGGTGGTGGTCAGTGAGAACAGTGCCTAGCTTTACACTTCAATCAATCAAAGCACCTGCTTGCAGAAGTATAGCATCTACTTAGTAAAAATGTTGTCCTGACTGCTGCGAGCAAATTAAAGTTTGTGAAAATTACCATCACTGCAGTACCTAAGCACTTAAACTCTAGGTGATGTCATTGTGATTAATAGTGAATGTCTACTGTAGCATAAACATTTTTAAAAGAACACAGATGGGTCACAGTCAATTACATAGAGACTGCAAACACACAGAATGCGTCTTCCTTTAGCACCATGGAGGGCAAGACTGTCAGCCCAGAGCTGTCACAGGCTACACATGCAGGATGGCAGAAAAAGACAAATCTCATCCTTCTCCCTGGAATATCAACTTCTCACTATTCAAATTTGGTACACTCCAGCCTGAGCCATTCAACTGGATAGGCACTTCCAGTCTCTACAGGAAGACTTAGACTCTTGACCTGAGAAACTGTCTGAATACACCAAAAGGGTGTTCAAATTATCCAAGTCCCTCCATGGCCTCAGGACAGTATGGTCCAACAGCCTGAAAGCATAAAATCTCCTCAGTTTCTCTGTTGGTTTGCTATCATGCTTCTCTTGTGCGTGTCATATGACCTGGAGAATATGCCACGTCCAAGACTCAGGTATAGCCTACTCTGCCAAGGAGTAAAAAGAATGTTTCCTCTGGTTCCTCTGCCTTCCTGCCAGATTGCTGGGGAATTGCACTTTAAACCATCTATATGGCATTCCAAATTATTACTTTTCTAAAATAAAGCCACGTGTACTTATTTTATACCCTTCTTTACCAAAACAACAGGGTGCTTAATAGACAGAAAGGAAAGTTTTTCTCCCTTGTCAGCCTTCCTCTGTGCAGCACAGAATGCAAGAACAGCCATGCTGGTCCAACCAAATGAAACATCTATTGCCCTGCCTCTGACACAAGTCGAAAGCACTTGCCTGAGGGATTAGGTTAGCACAGAACAAGTGCATACCAGAACACCTCTGTCACACCACACCACAAAGATTTCATGTGCCTGAGGTGATGTCTTTGTGCTTAATAGCTGTATCGCTCAAACTGACAGCCACTGGGCAGGGAATAGGCCCTGTGCCATCCACCTGACTCACAACCTGCACTCCTAAGGCACCTGGGTTTTACTGTGCCACTGGCAGGTTGCATGACTTCTGATGGCAGCAGAATAGTCTGCATTAATCTTTGGAACATGCTGGGAGAGGCCATTGCAAGGGCAGCTGCAATGCAGAAGCTCCAAGAACAATGAAAAGCAGCTACAATACCTGCCTAGATGGTAAGCTAGCACTCCAAAGCATAGAAAGAGAGAAATTTAGCAGGGGAGGCTCTCTGCTCTCCAAAGTGACTGAAGGCTGTGAGCACTTACAGGAGACCTCCAAGACGATGGCCAGATGGGCAGAAATATTTAGCTTGTGGTAGCCACAAACACATGATTTGACCTGTTTTAACTTGAAGGTCTAAATTTTACTTTCAAGCAGCTAGAGCATGAGAGACCCTAACACATGCACAGCTGCATCAGAGCCAGCTGAAGGCCCAAGATACAGACTGCTTGTAGTATGTATCCCCACTTGCCACAGGAGGACAGATACCACTGCAGCTCCAGAGTTTGTGTGAGAGAACACTAAAACAGCCCTCCAAAAAAATAAAAAAGGTTATCAGCAGATTCTGGTTCAGACACTATTGTGCAAAAAGGCATGTCTCTACAAGGTAAATTTCTTGTGCTGCTTGTTTCAGCAAGAGGGAACAAACAGAGCGATTAGGCCACAAACCTCTTTTGGAACACCTTCAGTAACAAATCATCTATGGCTACCAGCTTCTGTGTCTTAGAGCTTCCACAAGAAACAAAGTGTTATGGTAACTCAATTCACTGATTTTTAACGAATGTTTTTCTATCAGTTTGAATTACTCACAACATCTTCTAACCAGAACCAAAATTAAAATTTGTCCTACTTTAAAGGCCATATAGGGTACGTCTCCATGTTGGAGCCGGCTCTGTTGACTGTGGAAGCAAATCCAGGAACAGAGGCGCTCCTCACAAGGGTTATGAATGAACTCCTGCAGCTGCAGTTGCTTCCATGTATGCTCTGCAGAAGAATTGTGGCAGGGCCTAAATTGTGCCAAAACTGTAAGCCATCCTCTTCTTAATTCACAAGGATGATGCATTTAAAATTCAAAATAGGTATGAGGGAAAAGATCTGAGTACTCAGACATGCCAGCTCTCTGTTTTCATACCATCAATACTCAGAGCAGGCAAGAAGCAAAGGGACTGGTAGATGAAGGAGGATCACGGTCATGACTGGCTGGCCAAAGCACCATGAAGAAACGAAACTTTGTGCCAAAGAGAATCATAGAATGGTTTGGGCTGGAAGGGACCTGAAAAACCATCTAGTTTCAACCCCTTTGCAGGGCAGGGACACCTTCCACCAGGTTGCTCAAAGACCCACACAGACTGGCCTTGAAGACTTCCAGGGATGGGGCATCCACAACTTCTCTAGGTAACTGTTCCAGTGCTTCACCACTTTCACAGTAAAGAATTTCTTCCTAATATCTAACCTAACCCTACTCTCTTTCAGTCAGACAAAATGCTTTACCATCTATCAGTAAAAGGTGAAGAACTTTTCATAAATACTTCTTGCCTGTTTACATTACTCCTCTTTGTGCTCCAGGGTACTCAGCTATGCCAGGCAGTTGAAGGAACACTGGCATTAACCTTTAATGCTAAGAATAAAACTGACCTCGACTAAATAATAGTTACCAAATAGTTTGCCCATTTTACTTCATTATAAAGGATCCTATTACATTGCTCCCTCCCCAACCTCTTTTTCAAGAAGCTCCAAAAAATCAAACAGAACAAAACAGAAAGATTCTCAACCCCTCCTTAATTTATTTTCTTTTTTTAAAATCTCAAAGACAGTTCTCATTTTCCTTTGTGGTTTCTGGTTTCTCATTTCCATACTAGAAACGGCATCAATTCTTCCTGGTTTCTGCTAATGGCAAAGTGAACAGCAATAAACGGGACAAAATAGGGCAGAGGACAAAACACAGAGAATGAAAGACTCTTGTTTAAAAAGGTAATTCTGAGTTTTGTGTAGGATACAGGTGTCAGGAGAAAATGGATTTTGAGGGCAGCACAAAAAGCTCCTTCAAAACAGAGAAGACTATTCCTATTTCACTCATCATTCACTTATGGGGAAAAAAGCCATTATATATAATACACTATTCTGATCCTTATACTGGATTATCATCCAGCCTAAGGACTGAGTATAGCCCTAACATTTTAAGTAAATAAATGTGAAAGGCCAGTGTGAGGCAGAGAGGCATACTCATTGCAACAGTGAGGAAGCACTGGGGTGGTACAGTATCTCCAGGAAAAGGATAACTGAGAACAGGTATGAGTCACTTGGAAAAGGTGTGTTCAGCTATCCACAAAAAAACACTTTGGGGAATTCACTGGCTTCAGTGAATTAACAGCTAATATACAAAGCTGATCCCAGGTTATAGATGTCCTGGGAGATGCTAAACATGTGTCAGGGTGTGTCTGTGAAAAAGAGATGTAAAAAGGACCTACAAGCTCAAATAATAAAATTTTATTTGAACTTTTGCCCAGAATTTAAATAAAACCTGAAGTGATCCCTTTACTAGATATTCAAGCAGTTTGACTATCTTTTGTCTTAATTTTTAACTAATTCCTCTGAACTTTTGTACTTCCTCATTTTTTCCTAAGCTTCAACAGCATTGCTACAAGAATGGCTTTACAGCACTTCTTGTTCATTCTGAAAGAAAAGACAACATAAACCTAGGGGAAAAAAAATGTATTACTGATGCTTTCTCCAAATATTCCGACCCAAAGAGTGTAATGTCATGAGACTGTACAAAAAAAAACAAAGGAATTTTCAGATGCATTAAAGGAAGCTATTCATAAAAGGTTACTCTTCTGTGTTTTCGTGAAATCAAGTAAGAAATAATAAGCAGTTGTCTTACTTGTGGAAAATTCAAATAAGCACAAGAAAACTTTGAAAACCATATTCAATCTCTGAGCAGTTTTTGTTTGTGAGGCTTTTTTAGACACACACATTTGCCTGGAACATACTTTAACAAGTCTTCATTTTTTTTGTGATTCCATACGTACTACTTAAAAAGAGATGGCTCCACTGCAGGAAGCAGAATAGCAACAGCTGAGGAGAGCTAGAGTATAGTGTTCTGTGCCAGCCAGGTCTGAGTCCGTGGCAAATCTTCCCCTGTTGTGCAAAGTTCCATATTGAACGCTTTTCCAGGTACAAGGCAAAAAAAGAGCACTTCAAGTGTACTAATATCTCGGCTCTGTTAACAGAATTTATAAGTAGCTAACATGGTCAAGCATTTAAAATGAGAACTTTACGATGCAGTGTAATTGTATTATCTAATATTCAGTGCAAGCAAAGGGTTTGTCCCAAGCTCAGGGAAAAAAAAAAAAAGAGGAAAACTAAGGAAAAAGGTTCAAATTTCAGAGCCATTTATAGAAATCAATGCAAGGCAATCAGAAAAGGAATCCTACCACAGTCTTTGAAAGCTGAAGAAACGGAAGGAAACTCTCCTAAACTCCGACAGTTATCATAAGCGAAGTGGACCAAATCCCTAAGCGAAATATACTTGTAATTCCCAGTAGTGTTATCCAACTGAGAATCACATACTGGAGCCAAATAATTTCCCTGTAAAAGAAGTCACTGTTCTGTAAATAGTATGCAGCATACTTTTCAATATTTCCCTGTCTTCGCAATTAAGTCAGTATCCGAAGGCAATACAGAAGAGCTCTGAAAGTGTCTTTTGTCCACATGCCAACTTCATGTACTCATTTTTTGTGTTCCTCTGCACTGTGAGTCAACATGTCCAGTGACAGGACAAGCGGTAATGGGTACAGATTGAAATAGAAGAAATTTAATTAAACTTAAGGGGGGAAAAATGTACTCTAGAGGTGATTGAACACTGGTACACATTGCCTAGAGAGGTTTTGGAGCCTCCACCATTGGAGATATTCAATCCTAGCCGGCCACAGCAGCTTACCCTGCTTTGAACTGGTTTGAAGAGTGTTGGACTAGACACTCTCACAGTGCCCACCAGCCTCAGCTGTTCTGTAGCAAGTCAGTACAAGCTCACCAGCATCCAGTAGAAGCCTCTGCCGTCAGTCATTTCCATATAAGCCTTTTTCCTAGCTGGAGATCACACAATGGACCTCATCTCTACTCGGAATATCTTCAATCTACTATTCATGTCACCACCTATATTGTGTAAGAACTGCTTGTCTTTTAGCATCCAGTTTTCTAACATTGCCTACCCTCAACATTTCCTCAAACAGTGATCAAAACCAAGCACATACGTATTTCGTAGTAAACAATGCTTAAATCATTGGAGAACTGGGGCCACTCAAAAACAGGTAGGTAGGTAGGTAGGTAGATAGATATCTATAGATAGTCTGTCTATCTATATATATAGATAGATAGACAGACAGATAGATAACATAGGCTGGCTTTGCTATTCTTTAGTCTTTTTCTTTCTTTCTATTCACTCCCCACATCTGATTACTTCTTCTTCACTCTGATTGCAGGTAAGCATATCATTATGATGATCTACCTTCTCCCCCACATCTCACTCTTCTCGTTCTCCTATTTCCTCCTACATCCAATCTCATTTCTCTCTAAAATTCTCCATGGACTAAGCCACAATTTGCCCTTACAAAGTAACGCATTCCCAAAACAGTGAGACCTGCATTATGGGAAAAAGTTCATAAAAAAACAGGTGAGTGTTCACTCTTTGCACATAAAAAAACTAAAGGAGAAACTCTGGGCTCTGTAAAATAAAGAGTTGTGAAGAAACTGTGGCTGTAGACTAAACATGGGGTTAGGTCTCTGCAGTTTACACCTTTAAGACTGATTCTTCTCTTCTGTCACTACACTGATCTAGGAGCTTTGCTATTTCTGTGAGCCACGAAGGTGGAGCCCCAGTGACCATGATTTTCAGCTTTCCTTATTTCTACTGAATCCATTTAGTCTTCTTTGCAGTCTCTCTCCATTTTGTCTCTAAGCTGTTCTCTACTCAGCATCTCCCCAGTTCTCCATTTCACTTCAGGCACATCATATACATGTGCACTTCTTCATCCCATCACCTGCTTCCATATTGTTCTGGAGGAGGAGGAATGAAATACAAGTACTTGTTTACACTTCTTTCCATATATTTTTACTAGTAACAGACTTGAGGCCTCAGATAATTTTCCTTTGTTAATAATATTAGTGTTAATAATATCACTGTAGTAGTTTGCATCACGAAAAGCTCTCAGCAAGTTAAAAACTCCTTTTCTGCCTCAATCATTACAACTGAGTTTAAATTTTGCAACCAAAGGAGATCAGAGTCAAATGCACCATCACTTCACCAAAAACTCTCCAGCTTCAGATTTGAGCTGTCTTCATAAATCCTTTTTTATAGGTGAGGCATGTCATCCACTTGCTTGTTCCTATTACAGAAACAGAGCTACATTACTCTCTTGTATCTTGCACTTTGGTTTGGACTCAGGAAAAACAGCAGCAGATCAAAACAGACATCTGAGACCTAGACACCAAATTTTACATCAATAATAACAACTGAATTCTAAAAATGCTCAATAGTATGTTCTGATAGGGTGACGTGGACCCAGTACAATACTTTAAGAAACAATGCTGTTTTATTTACTGAAAAACAAGAGAATGGTGGCTTAAATATCTTAAGATCTTTGCAAAATCCTTTACGCAAAATTACTTTCACGGATCAGTTAATACAAACTCTCATTCTTCAAAGTACTTAATAGCAATTTGCTCCTTCAAAGTAAGGGACTTAGAATCATTAACAACTCCAGCTTTCAAATGTTCATGTAGTAAAGTAATATTACTGCCCCCATTAAAAAAGTGCACCTAAGACAGACAATTTTGTGATCTGCTCATGACTGCAGGGACTAGAACAACAGTGTCAAATAATAAAAACAGCTCCTTGTGTGTGGTTCAGATGAGCAATATCATCATTGCCTTTACATTGTCTACTCACTGAAAATACCACAGATTTGAGCACATTCATGTTTCTCTACATCTGATTTTATGACACTGACTCATATGAATTGATCTCTTTTATATTTTGCTCATTGACTAAATAATGGAATGTTCTAAAGACATTAAAGGACTGACACCCACAGAATTGGTATTTAGGTAGGTACAACACAGCACAAAAGCACTTCTATAGGTACAAATGAAAATTCAAAAAGTTCAGTATTTCAGTGACTTGAGTAAAGTAATCAAACAGTGTTCCCAAGATACAAACTGATCTTATCAATTATTTGTCAAACAAGGCAAAATTGTCCAGGAAGCCATTACTGCTAGAAGCTTATTGCAGACCAATTTGAACATTAGATCACACTTGTCAAACTGAAGGTCTTTGCTGAAGATAAAAGCTTCTATTTTGTAATTGGTATAGAATTAAAAGGAGTAGAAGTGCTGCTATTTCAACTGCAGTTCACCCTTCTCCTACTCTATAAGCAAGCCAATTGCTTAAGTCAGACATGTGATGCATGAGTTAACAATAAACAGAACAGCTCTCCCTTTTCCCCATCAGTACTTCAAACCACTCAGAGTCATCTAAACTCTCCTAAATCTGAATTTTTCCACCACCAATGTGAATGAACCAGGAGGTTTAAGTAGCTTGGAATCAGCCCCTTTCCAACAACAAGTCAAATAAAATGTATTAAAGCAGAAAAGCAATGACCATTTGCTATACACTTACAGACAAGACAGGAAAAATTTTTTCTTGATGGCTCTAAAGATACAGCCAAAACAATATGCAAAAGCCTGAATAAATGGTTAGGTGTCAGAACAGTAAAGCACTCCACTTTTACCTAGACAGCACTGTATTTGAAGTCATGTAAATACGGGTAAATGAGTAAAGTCTTTTGGTCATTATGTCACATCATTGTGTCAGAATGACAATACTGCTTTGTAAGGAGGCTCTTATCATGCTTTTGTACAGTGTTTTTTAGCCAAACTAAAACACGTTAAGACAGCTGAGAAATATGAGGCAAATGTGATGAGTTCCAAGCTGCTCTCCTGTGAGCTTCTTTTGGACCAAAACTCAAACTGTAACAGGAGTTTACAAGCAAACACAATATGGTGAATGACACACAAAGAAGAAAAACTATTCCTGGACTATCAGTGTGCTCCTTTTGGAATAACTAGTGCCTTTATTTAAAAGTTTTCAAGGACATTGTCAAGGCTCAGTGCAAGAAGTAGGAGAAAATACACTGGTTTGACTTTGGCAGGCTAAATACATGGGTGTGTTCCTAACTTTTAATCAGCTTGATGAAAGAGAACAGCATCCTCATTGATAGTCCAAATTTTAAACTTACACTCAAAAAAGACAACAAGCAGCTAGCAAGGACTTGAAGGAAATGTAGTATTTTGGCATGTCATAAAAGGGACAGTTTTCTTTCTTAGATTAACCTGTACAATCTCATTACCTGATCACAGGAAGGTAAATTTCTGTAACCTGAATTGCACAGACTTGGAAGATTCTGAAAGGGTGAAGCATTCATAGTCAGGACTTATATTTAGACATGGCAGGTAGTTCAGAGAGTGCTTGAGGAAGGAGAAGCACCTTTCAAAGCCTGACACCCAAGCCCACAGACAGGAGAAGATAACTGGCACTGCCTAAGTATAATGCAAATTTTAAACTGTTTGCACTTATCTCTGCACTTTGCACTACAGCACGCAGCTCCAAGCACTGACAGAAACTTCATACAAACACAGAAAAAAAACGTCCTCTCACCCCACATGGATTAAGTGCACAGGTTTTCTTCTACTTCTGTCAATTGCTATTTGTTAACTTCTTCAAAGACAGAAGGTGCTGCTTAGGATAAGAGTGGCTTCTCTTTCCTTTCTGATTTTGGTAAAACCTACACAAACTCCATTTATCTCTACAGTAATGGTGCTGTGATAATAGTTGTCCATAACTACCCACTTCCAGCTTCCCTAGCAAGCAAGGAGCAGTAACGATATTGCCTTGTCACTGTAATAGGGGCTCACTGTGCTAAAATTTACTACATGTTTTCATCCTTTGAACTGAATGATGGTGTTTTGAAGTTTATCCACTGATTTACCTTGCATCAGTTTCCTCCATACTTCCATTCATGCTTAGTAGCTTTATTAACATTTGCAAACTGTCTATTGGGCTGGTTATGCAGCAACCATTTGATTACTCAGATTGAGTTTTCAACATGGAAAGTAGAATAAAACAGGACCAGAATTACTCTTCCACAAATTCTCTCAGGGAGTTCACAAACACTCTCTTGCCCTCTCTACTTCAGATTCCTTGTTATTTTTCAGTTTCATAAGCTGGTTAGATGGAGTCAGAAATACACATAAAACTGTAAGAGCTGTCTTGGCAGCGTTCATTGAATTCCCACCACGAGCACTTTCATATCCCCCAGCAAGCAAACAGGAAAGCAAGCAAGCCAAGGTGTTTTGTAAGAGCAACCCACAACTCTTAACAAACGCATTTAAGAAATTAACTGAAGCTTTCACCATTTATGCCACAGCATCTTGCAAGGGTCTAAAAACCTCACCTCCAGATTCAAGCAACGAAAAGCAGCTTTTCACACAAAGCTGTTGTCAAACAGACCCTGTATAAGAAGGTGTTTAAAATGTACACAAGCAGCGAAATAGAATTATGTTTCACCAGTTACTCTGATGGATTTTGCAATAGAAGTCTGGAAGTCTAGCACAACAGGAGAGTTTTTTCTACTAACCCTATTTTAAGTCTCTTCTAGTACGGATCACAGATCTGTTCTATACTAATACTGTTCCCCAAGTCAATCATCAGAAATTCCTATCTTCTCTAGCTCTAAAAGACAGAGTAAAAAGAAGCAAGGCAAGAATTAAAACAATTGCTTGCTTCATATAGGACAATCCAACTTCAAGCAGAATACAGAACATCACAAACAAAATGTTTACATTTTGTTACTGGTGGTGAATGAGTGCTTTCTTGCCCTCCTTACCTGTAAAAATACTCTACTACTACAATTTGGAAAGATAACTGAGTGAAATTAACATATCCCACCTTGTTCTCTTACCTTAGATATACCAAATGAATAGAGAAAAGTAAAAAAATAATTTATTTTTATACAACTCTTCAAGAGATCTTAATAAGAGACTGATCAGTACTGACAAAGAACTAGAAGCTCCCAGAGGACCTGGTACTCCCTAACACATTAACTGGACACTTTTCTGCTCTGTCCGGTAATGAAAAGAAGACAATGGGGAATGTGAGCCCTGTGGCAGGCTGAGCAGCTCCTCAGCATGGGCAGCTCTGTGTCTGGCTCAGACACAACTGCCTGCTCCACATCTCCTTTTGGGGACTCTTACCACTGTCCATCCCACATTCCTACTATGCTTGAGCTCTTTAAGCACAGAACTCAGCAAGGACACAGCCTGAGAAGCGGGTAGATGATGGGACCAACTGGCATTTAAAAACATGAGGCATAAAACACTGTTTACGGAAGCTACAGATGCCTGCCGAGAACCCCAATGAGATGAAAATTTCATCCCTTACATGAAGACATTTCCTATGGCATAGACAGTGCTGATTGGGTACATATAAATTTCTTTTTCTAATTTGCAGTGGAACATTTTTTCCAAATACATAGTTGCATGTAAAATACCATTGGTGCCAGTCTGACTGCTCCAGTTACTGAATGACTATTTGCGGTTTTTTTCCAAACTGCTTGCTAAAGAAAAGTGTGAAGATGTTTAATGACAGGGTGTCTGAGGTGACCACATTGTGTTCTCAGAAGGTAATAGAAAAATGAAGCACAGCCTTTCATGGATTTCTGCTTGATGTAACTCAGGAAGTTACTTCTTGTAGTGGTTTTGATTCTAGGCCTTCCTTGGTAACCAGGTTGTAACCGAGGAAGCGGTCATGTTCCCAGTATTCCATATACGATGTTTTACATAAACCAGGGTATAAATAAGAAGGGGGAGAAGACTCTCCTCCTCTTTCCCTTCCAGTAGATCTGGGAGTAGGTTCTCTGCTATCAGTTCTGCTCATGTGGAGGAGTGAGGCCTCGTGGACCTTGGGAGGCGGAGAGTGCCAGTGGTCATTTGGTGCGATTCTGCTATCTCAAGGAGAGTAGTAAGATTTTCTTTTGCTAGTTCTTTAGTAGTTGCTCTCGAGTTTTAATTGTGCATATCTACTTTGGGTTTTTCCCTT
>VZRE01005677.1:0-32068 GCA_013396775.1 Cephalopterus ornatus | reverse complement strand
CAGCTGGAGAAGAGGAGACTGAGGGGAAAATTCACCGCAGTTACAACTTCCTTGTGAGGGGCAGGCACTGATCTCTTCTCTGTGGTGACCAGTGACAGGACACAAGGAAATGGCCTGAAGTTGTGTCAGGGGAGGTTTAGGTTGGATATTAGAAAAAGGTTCTTCCCCTAGAGGGTGGTTGGGCACTGAACAGGCTCCCCAGGACAGTGGGCACTGCACTAAGGCTGATAGAGTTCAAGAATACTCTCAGGCACATGGTGTGACTCTCAGGGATGGTCCTGTGCAGGACATGATGATCCTTTTGTGTCCCTTCCAACTCAGCATATTCTGTGATTCTGTGACGTACATTTAATGTAAATGTAATGTTACATTTTTTCAATGTAACAATAATGAATTATGCATGCTAAAAAAGACTGCCCATATTTTTCTGTAGTCATTTGTAGAAGATTATGTATGTGAGCGATTTAGTCCATCCTACTACATGTTAGAAAGGCTTGCTGATTCCTGTACAATCGGTGGCAATGTAAAACACTGATAAGCATACACATTTACTAAAAAGAAAAAAGTATATATTCTCCAGAAATAATATTTGGCGTTTGATTTCCCAGAAGTAGAAACAGCTTATAAGTTCATAAGCTATCTAAGATTAAATTTAGTCTCTCATTTTGAGCCTTCAGACACTTGATTAACCTTATAACTTCTGCTAGCCTCTAGCCTTATTCACATTTGCTAACTGTGAATCTACAGCCCAGTTTATAAAGCATTATGTATGCTTTCATCACTCTTTTGAGGATAATTTCTAACGAAGTTTCAGTGTCAGTATTTGTGCCACAACACCCACAGTCTAAAAGCTATACTACTATGACTTCATATACAAATATTCAATGCTGCAAGAGTAAGCTATAGATCTAAGTTTAAACAGTAAACTCATTTGGGTTAGAAAAGATCCCTCAGAAGCCATCTGGTCAATCTGCCTTCCTCATAGGCACAGTGATTGATTCCAGTGCAGTTTTCAGGAACAGTTTATTCATTCTTCATTTCTTTGTAAAAAACAGCAGTTAGCCTGTACTGAGAAGTCTGTTAACACACCTCTCTAAAAGTTATAGCCAGGAGTGCAGAATTGACAGCAAACAGTCCAAAATAAAATACAGCATTGTGCTAAACACTAAGGTCACTGTGGTCCCATAAACTGTAAACTGTTGAAACCTCCGCTTTTGGGATTGTCGTGGATGAGAAGACTACATGGCTCTGCAGACAAGCTGTCTGCCAGGGGCTGTGCCCATCATTTGCCTTAGCTATCTGTCCCATTAACAAACCAATGGACAATCTGTTCTTGGCCAGCCAACCTTTTCCAAATTGCTGGCAGAAATCCCCATCACGAGATCTCATTTATCTGAAAATTGCAGCTCTTCCCTGAGAACTTCAAATAAATGGAATTAGTAATTTTGGTACTACTTGTATTCAAACAACTGCCACGGTTGCTGCCAGCTAACAGGCAAAACAGGCTCTAGGTAAAAACACTTCCTTCTTTATGTAGTCATAAATATAATTATAAAGTCATAAAAATTATAAAGAATAGGTCATTACTGAAGGTACAGTACATAAGAGCTAACAACTCCTGGGAAAAAACCACCCACATCAATACTGCATGTGCTAGCAAGATAAAAGTCTGATTAAAGATGCACAAATTCATCTTAAAATTTAATTACATTGTCAAAATAAAAACCAAATTCTACAGGAGGGTTCTGTGCAATAAGACTTCTATTTTGTGCACACATCAATTTATTACTTAAACTCAATTGACTGAAACGAAAGCTTGGAATATTGCAGTACTCCAGGAAGAAGGCTGAAAATACTGCAGCAAGTACATTTGGCATTCAACAGGCAATTAAGAGAAAACAACAAGTGTTAACAAAACAATAAACCCACCCAAAACCCCAAAAGATATTTAAATCTGGCTACTATATCCACAGGTTACATAAAAAGTATCTGAGCCAACATTAAGAACAGGTTGTGGCTACAGGACTACTGGACCTCTACAAGTCCTCAGGCACAAAAGCCTTTCCTGAGTGTAGGCACGTGAGGCCCAGACTACAGAGCAATCACCATCACTCCCCAGCCTTTAATTTCCCAGGGAAAAGAAAAACGGGTACCCTACTCATACGGAAATTGCAGTACTCCGTCCAGGTAGGGAATATTCAGGAGCTGAAGAAGCCATGAGCTATACCTCCACTGTAGTTTGAATAGGGATTTAAATGTCTTCCTGCAGAGTGACAACTTTTTTCTAATCCATGGAAATGAATATCTCAAGTAGCACCAGTCTCCACCTAGTGCAATCTCTAAGTCCATACCTACGACCAATATTGTTTATGCATTTTATTTCATGACTATCACACAGAAACAGGCTGTAGAGCAAGAATCAACACAGCTCTCCCAGCTGATTGCCCAGTCTACATCCTAAAAAGTAAAATTTTGGTTTTTGATTCAGTGAAACTTAGCAGGATTTTTCCTGCAAAATTGCATCACTCTAAGAGGAGAAGCACACTGGTAGCTCAGGATAGTATATTGTTTATTGCCAGAACTAAGCAGCAGAAAAGGAGTCTTCCAGTCTCAAAAATTCAGAAGGGATTCAACATTCACACTTACCATATCCTGGACGAGGTCTCACTGTGTGTAAAGGAATAACTACTTGAATTTTTTTTTTTTTTCCCAAAGTGCTCCATGCCTTAACCATGAGTTAGGTTCACTGTACAAGCAACTTCAGCATGGAACAAGTACTTCAGATTAGGTAGAAGGAAAAGAACTTCGCTTCCCAATGTGACCCTTTGCTCTAATTAAAACGTATCTCACATTTTCTCGGTAACAGGTTCCTGAACTGGTTGCTTTTAAAGGTTTCGTGGGCCATGCAGTAAAGAAAGAAAGGTGTGGAGCGTAAGGTCTGTGCATGTGCAACTGGCTTACATATATAAATAAATCACACACACTTGCAACAGAAGTATATACATCCACACTGTTACCAATCAAGAAAGCATCCGCTTCTGCTATTATGACTCTCTCCCTCCCCTAATTAATAATAAAACCACCCCATTCACAAAAACAAGTTCTTTGTTCTCTCCAAACAAATTTGGCAGTGTAGCAAATTTCAATCCAGCCCTCAACAGTAACGGACAGCAAACAATACCTTCTTTGATTGCCTCTGCTAGTTCTCCATGAAAAGCTATTATTTCCAATGGTGATCCTTCAACACCTCTAGCACAGACATTCATTCCTTCTTAATGATAATTACAGTTCATCACTGGCAATACACATTTGCCTGATAGGTAGGCAGCCTTTTGAGACCGATTTGGATCAAAACCAGCAACACAAATACCTGTTCCAGAGCACCTATTCTGACACAGAAGTACTGTAGAAGCAAGAGATTGTAAGATAGGTCCATGTTACTGAGCTGCTCTGTGCCACAGAGCTACAACCCTCCCAAAGGCAGCTGTGCATAACCTGAGACTACCTCAGAAGCCCATATACTCATTTGCTTTATATCTGCTCAACTGATCTACTTAGTTTGGGCTTTGATTTAGAATGTCTAAAATATTGGTGTAAAGGCTTATTATTGATGCTTCAACCCACCTTTTAAGTCTCTGTAATGTTAGCATTTTGGTGATATTAGCTAACTTCACATCACACCAGCAACTTGCTCCCAGCATAGACAGAGCTTTTAAGCACGTAACTTACTGCAGCCCCTCTTACTAAAATAACTTGTACCTGCAGAGTGAGGGACTGGTCTTGCGAGTACAACAGCATCAGTTAGAAACAGCAAATATTTATACCCTCTGGCAATAAAGTTATGCCAGAAGATGCTTATCACTTATGCACAGCTTGAACTATTCTGAAATTTAAAAGCTGGTAGTAGAGATAATAAAACTTATTTCAAGCAAATAGTTGAATCCCTGTTGACAGATTATTTGCAACAAGTCAGAGCCTTGAGAGTAAGATTATTATAAAAGAATAAGATGACTTTTCTGTTTTAGAGCATAAGAGGAAGTGAAAGGATATCTGGCAATGAACATCACAGAAAAATAACGTATTTACAGAAGAGTTTGCATCTTTATTCATTTTTAAACCCATCATGGTTTGCTACTTGTCAGATGCCCCTCTTGCTTCACAGTGCACACACCATGCATACATTTCATTTTCTCTTTCTCATTCCCAAACACAGGCAGGTATGGATACTCTTAACTTATTATCACTAATAGGGAAAAATAAAGTTTTACCTTATGTGAACAGTTCTTGCTAATATAGAAAACTTCACTTTTAGATAAGCAGTGTCAATAAAAAACAATGTCTAGAAGAGTAATATAGAGTCTGCTGGAGGAAGTTGCATGCCATTTGCTTAGTCCTGCTTAACAGCTACAAACACAGCCTTGTTTTGCTAATTTATCTTTGATTTCAAACTGTGGATGGATGCCTAACTATAAAAACAATACTTCCAAAATGGAAAAAAAAAAACCAACACCACAAAAACCTGTCACAGTTATTCTGTAACAATATAAATTGTTCAGGAAGGATCAGATAGCCACAGAAAAGTACAGGCTGAAAGTGAGCCCTGGAAGGCAGCTAGACCAACCTCCTGCTCTAGTCTGTACAAATGTCAAAGTCTGATTAGCTCTCTTAGAGCCATTTCCAGTTAAGTTTTATAAATGTCTGAGGACACGGACCCAACAGCCTATCTAGGCAACCTCTTGCAGTGCCAAGCATTCTTGCTGAGATTTTATTTTTTCCTCATGCAAATTCAAGTTTCCTTGAATGCAAGTTACAACCGTTGTCTGTCACAGCATACCTCTAAGGAATGTCTGGCTTCATCTTCTCTCTGCAGACCCTTAGGCACCAGAAAACTGCAGCTGCATCCTTCCTTGCCTATTTGAAATAACTCAGTTCCTTCTGCCTCACCCCAAAGATATAATCCAGCTCCCTATCCATGTCAGGTACCTCTGCCATTTCTTCCACTTTGTCAGTATCTCAGTTATACATGAAAAACATGCCTACAAATGTGCACTCATTCTGGTTTATTTCCTGGGAGAAAAATAATTTCTGACAACAACATTAGAAACACCCTCAGCTCATGCTGAGGTCAAAAGACTGAGATGTCCTCTATCCTTTGAAGAACGGGAGCTGATGATGAAGTAGGAACACCAGAATGTCATCTTTCACGAAAGCCCATATTACCTTCCCCATTGAAAACTATTAAGTCATCACTATGTGCCAAATTTTTGTTGAAACCCTTCTGCTTCAACAGCTTCTTCTAGCTGCCATTGACAAAGGTGCATTAGGATTGTTTCATACATGTCTTCTAAGTGTCAATCACAGAACCAGAACACTTACAAAAATCATTTCAATTCAGTGTCAGAGACATTTGGAAGTTCAAAACCTATTACTAACGGAAACCAGGAAGAACTCTTCAAAACCCTCCAGTGTTTTAAAACAGAAAATTAAGTAGAAGCATTGCATGTAGCGAGTAATTAAGCAACTATGAAGAGAGACAAAAAATAGACTGTAATTATTAAGCTGAAGGAGAAGAATGATCGAAAGAGTTCTACTGTCAAATACAAATGGAAATGAAGAAGCAATGCCTATTCCTCAGTGGACAGTTCCCTCTTCCAACAAGTAAAATTGCAGCCTCAGCTTGCCCACCTCAAGGTTCACCATAAGGTACTGCTACAAGAATGATTAGATATGCTTTCGTTGTTTAGGTTTTGTTTGTTTTGGTTTGTTTTTTAACTAGTATCTACTCGTCTTAAAAACACATTTGCGACATTAGAACTTTTCAGTGCCATCTGTACGTTACCTGTAACAACACCACAGTACTGATTCTGAGGAGCTGGCTTTTCGGTAACTTTCTCCTCCGCGGACCTTTTCCGTCTGTACACCCTGTGCGCGTGACCTGTCACAGCCAAAGTGCGGTTGAGTGGCTCAATAAATATGAAGTCCTCATTAATCTGTATAAACCCCATCTGCAAAGGGAAACAAAAGGAACACACAAGATAAGACTTCACTAAGTTGTGCACGGTCCTGCAGAAGAAAAAAAAAAACAAACCCACAAAAGTCCATTTAAGAAAAGGCTTCGTTTTAGTAACCTTATGAGCAAAGTGATTACCTCTGTATTTTACAAGCTTTCTACTTAGAAGAAATAGAATAAATTTCATTTATTTAAACTATATCTGTGTGGGTGGGTGGCTACATGCCAGTAGCATATGCACAGTAAAAGATACGGAATGTTAAAAGTTTGGTTTAGGAGACCCAGGGGGTCAATTAAATACATACAGCATTTACAGAAAAGTCTATACATTGGTTTTATTATTCAGGGTATTGTCACATTTTTAGATAACTATACTTAATGAAGTAACAGGAACTATTTAAGGCATAAGAATTCATCCTGATCAAATGTGAAGATGGAAAAGACATCTTGTGGCACTCCTTCTACACTTAGTTAAATTTAAAACAACAAAGAAAACCCCAAACTTATAAAAAAAGGCAACAATCCCTCCTTGGTCACCAGCAGTTACCCCAGAAAAATATTTTAATACAGCCACTTACTTGCTTAGCTCCTCCCCATCCCAAAATATTTATACACACAAACATGCATGAAAAGTTAATACACCAGATGCATATCTATTACAAGAGCGTGGCCAAAGTTAAAAGAATACTATAAAACATATTTAAATAAATACCATACAAATCTAACTCAGCTCAAATTGTTAAGCTGCCAACACACACAAGTTCCTATCAAGAGTAAAGCTGGAGACAGAAAGATTTTGTGTGGTTTTTTTTTTCCCACATCAGCAAGAGTGACGGTCAACTTACTCATTTTCTAAACTTAAAAAAACTATTAAATAGTTTTGGTAACAGAGAGAAAACAATGTGATACATCTGGCTAAAAGAAGCAAAAAGCTCTTCTCTATCTTTCTATATCGCATCAATGGAGAGAAATAGAAAATAATTTTGCTTCTTCTGGAATTATGTAGGTGCCATTATCACACTGGATATCCTGCCTGACGTATGGATAAATCATCCAAAAAATATTTTGACCCAAGCAAGAAAATAAACTCAAATTTTATATGTGGTACAAAACACAATTTCCTTCAAGTATAAGTGAGCATTATTTTAAAAAGAAAAAAATCCAACAAATTTTTCTGCACAATCATATGAAATAAATGTGAATATATGTACTTAATTTTTCAATCAGCTACACTAGCTATGGAATGCTGAAAAGATATTGAAAGGTCATCATTAGCACTGTAAACAAACATAAAATATCTGGGGGTTTGGCTGTTTCTTTTCCTTTTTGCGCTTGCTTTTATGTTCAGTTCATCATGAGCTTTAAATGCCACACATTAGAAGATCAGCTAGTTATGTATCACTAAGTACTTTCTGTACACCTACAAGATAACACTCCTATGCATCTGGAAAAATGCTATTTTTACATTACAATTTACTATTCTAATATAAACTATAAATAAGTGAAATTAATTTTTACCTGAAAGGATAGTTCTCAAATACTAGTAAAATGCATAGACTATTTTTCATTCAATTTTTATGTCTAATGCTGAATTTCACTCAGGCATAGATTATTTTATTTTTTTTAAAGAATTATTTGGACTATGAAAGATGCTGATAAACTCTGGATATAGAACAGGAGTAGCAGTCCATTAGGTGGTGCTACAAGTTTTCCCTGTCCACCAACCAAAAAACAAGGCCTCAGTCGCCCCTTCAACAAAGACTCAATCATAGAACATTTGCCATATTTCTTCTGTCTTTATTCTCTTTGCTGCAAATTGAAATCAGGGCTTTAAGACTATGTTCCTCAGACTGCCAACTGAAAAGCTGTGTTATGACCACTGACATTTAATGTTTTCTTTCAGCTCCTTGCATTAACCAAAGTTTAACTCAATGGTTGAGAAATCAAAAAAAATATTGCCAGTTTCCTGAGCCAGAAGTTAAAAAACAGTGATGTAAAGTTACATCTGTGCAAATGGGTAATTTTCAGTTAAATCTGGGTAATCAAATAATCTCTGTTCTCATTCTGACTGCTTTTGGAAAAAAAAAAAAAGGCCATTTTTTCATCTCTTGGACAATTTGACAGGTAGAAAAGGGAGGATGAAGCTGTATCCTTGCCAACCATATCCTTTTTTTTCCTTAATCATTAGAACTGGAGTTAAGAAGATCTCCTACCACGGAAATAAACACAGAAAGTAGAGAAAATCAAAGCCATGCATTAAAGCACCACAGTTTCAATATGTTTTCAGACATTGAATGCCATGGCCAATTACAGCCTTTAGACAATTCTGATGGCAAAAATTCCATGCCACGAAAATGCACAGCAAAACCAAGATTAAAAAAATGTAAAACTAAAAACCCTAATATGTATCTGGGGTACAACTCTGAGTTCTGAGGAATTAACCCATCTTCCACCAGTTTCATCTGAGGAAGTACCACTGCTCACAGCTGCAACTGAAAAGTCCACCAAGGTGCTGGAACTTATCTCATGCAAAGGTAACATAACGGGCCATTCTTTACCCTGCATTTTAAAGTTTCTTACCTGAAAAAACTTAAGCAAACTTAAATGTAGCCCACACGTCTCAGCAGACTTCAAGCTCAGCACAGTCTCATTTGGCAACAAATTCCTCAGATTTTCTAAGTAAGGATGAACCAGGTACCTGCTCTGCACTTTACTTACTCTTGTGCAGTAAAGAGACACCTTAAGTATCAGGCAAACTTCATCAAATGACGGGAAAATAAAACTCGACCTGCAGAAAATTAATTTGCTGCTGAATTAAAACAGATGTGGATAGTAGGAAACAAAGACAAATGAAAACACCTTCCCCCAGTAGTACCCTGAGTGGCACAGGGTGGGTGGAGAACAGGGGTTGTGGTCAGCATGTTACAGTTTCTCTCTGCTGCCCCCTTATTCTCACATTTTACCCTTCCTCTTTCTCCACAACGTGCTGACCCTCAGGATAAGCCTGCTCCGGCATAGGTTCTCCACAGGCTGCAGTGTCCTTCAGGGCATGCCCACCTGCTCTGGCCTGGGGTCTTCCACGGGGAGAGCCCCCTGAAGGACATTTAGTGAAGGATGCCTGCTACAGCACCCGGAGCACCACCTCCTCCTTCTTCTCCTACACCCTGGTTGTCTGCAGGGATGTTCCTCACTTTTTTTCCTCGTTCCTCACAGTGCCAGGCAACATTTTACCCTTCCTTTTCTTCAGGGGCATTACTACTTTAACTGCAGGGCTCAGCTGTGCCTTTTGGCAGGTCCCCTGGGGCCTGTCAGTGCAGGAAGTCCCTGCTGTCATCACACTGAGGCCACCTGTACAGACTTACATACCTTTTCCTGCCTTGCAGGTTATGACTACCAGCTGCATGCTCACATGGACCTAGTGTGCCTAGTAATAGTGTGATCCCTTAAACAAGCAGTAGTCAAAATTTCCTAAGTCTCATCCAAAGTAAATTCCCACGGTGCTACACCTTTCCTACTTTTTTGGCCCTTCATTCAAAAGGCATCTTAAGCTAGATTTCAGTAATAAATGGATATAGAGTTGCCATGTCAAGAACCAAATAAAAAATTGCACTGCAGTCAACTCTCCATTGCCTCATAAAGCAAATGCACACAAGGACAGGCTGTACAAGACTGTATTTCTTCATGCTCAGGCAAGTATCAATATGAAAAAAGTGTATGGGTATTAGACGCAGAAAATGATGCTTATCATTTAATTCACATTTTACAGCCATCAGCACCAAAATATTAATGTCATCTGCAGTGTAAAAATGAAAGGTTTTCTTCAATGCACCATGCAAAAAAACCCCTCCTGTTTACAAGTTGAATATTTATTTATTTTGAAACATAATCTTGTAATAGACTTGGTATTATCTGTCAAACATCCCAGAACGGAAGATTTATTTCTGAGTACAGAGGCAAAACCTTTAATTTGTGTATCAGTATCCCCCTCTGAAGAATGTCTTCCTCCGTGATTTTATAAGTCCAGATTACATTTAGTATCATGATTCTAACAATGCTATCAGAACCTGACTCCAGCTGAAACACAACAAAAATACAAGTCTCCAGCTCTTACTCACAAGAATGGTAAAGCAAGCTCACTACAAGTTTCCAAACCGCATAAATAACAGTGTAAGAACTTCACATGCTCTTGTCATTCAAACACACTACTGCTTTCCATCTTTCCATCCACTGCTGAAGGCTGAAGAAACATGTTATAAGTGCCAGCAACCTCTGTCTTCAATGAACTGCATTTCATGGCTGTGCACATCCTATACACCACGCTTCTCCTAGAGGTCTTCTCCATCTGCCTGCTCACTTCACTCTGCTGCACAGAGTTAGGAGTCATCAAAGCAGGGAGAAAGTCAGAATTATTGCTGCTGACATAGCATTCAATCCAGTCCTTTCTGGGATCTTTTTTAATGGTAAGTCTGTGCCTTGAGAAAGTCCACGTACATGCACAATGCTATCCCTTACAGCACTGACAGTGCAAAAACGTTCAAACTCTTATGCAAAAACCACTGGGTTAAAAGCACGCATTCAGGTACTAGCCCCCAAATTTGAGATCTGAAGACACATGGCATTTAAATTCTTCCACACTCCTGTACTTCCAGTCTGGTTTAAGACACACACTACTCTGAATCCTTAGAGAAATCACTTGCTATATAAGATGCTGCTCTCATGTTTAAGCTCATGACTACTTTTATCAAAACAAGCTGATGTGGCACGTACAAAAGGATTTCTTCATTTTTGTTAGCTACGAATCAAGTAGAACAGTGAAGCATCCAAAATTGAGATGGGTTTGCATATTCTGACACATTTCAAAATATGCCATCATTCAAATAACCTTACTCAACTCAGAACAATCTCTCAAAGTGACACTGGAGAATCAAGTGTAAGCTGATCACAGAAAGGACACAAATTCAAAGGAAACAGATTTCTTGAAAAGAAAATGAAGTAAAGGAGACTAATGGATAAAGAAACTATAGATGTCAGGTCCATCGACAGCATCTGTGATTTTTTACACTCAAACTACCATCAGCCAAACGCCTAAGATGTTCAGCATTTCCTCTAGATTCCAAATTTTCTGTTTCCTAGCCAGAAATAAAATTTTTCCTTTTTTAATACCTAAACCTCTCTCTATAAACACCTTAATTGAAATTACTGCTGTATTGAGTGCAAGGGCTGGTTAAATTGCCAGTATTCTAATATTTGCTATGATTTTTAAACTGTCTTCACAGTGCAGAATGATATTGATACAAAGAATAGTTTACTTAAGAAGTTACCACAAACAAGCATTGACTACCACAATAAAAATATTTTCATAATTCTATGATCTATCACAAGATGTTATCAGTTATTTCACTCATTATCTCTTGATTTTAAAATTGCTTTAAACAATGTATACTCTGAAGATTAGCAGTGAACATTTCATGATACCATTTTAAGACATGTCATATTTTATATGAGGAATTTCAACAAGATGCAGTATTCCTCAATCCCTTTCCTTGTTTTTCACAATAACTCTCTGGAAATCTATTAATCCTACTTCCGCTTTTCCCTATTCTTTCTGATTTATGCTTTAAAAGTAAAAGTTCCAATTTAAAGTTAAACCACCTCTCCATTAGAATCCATCTATATTTCATTATATGTGCAGTTAAGTCATAGCTTTAAAGACAACAATCCAGGATAGCAAACACCACAGCACTGCCAAAATACAGCACCAACAGCAACGTAAACTTCTGTTCAAGCTTGCATTCCATTTTTTTTTGCTCTGCAACATGAATGCTACATTCACTTTTTAAAATAAACTTTACTTGGATAGAGTAGTTTTTCAAGTAGAAATTAAACGCATTTCATTGTGGAGAAAACTCTTCCTTTCATACCTAGAGATGAAAACCTTTTATCTGGACCATACAGGGTTTCCCACCTAGTGAAGAGCATCAGGGAAGCAGAAAATTTACTCGGTGGTAAGAATATCTCACCAGTAACACATTGTTCTATAGCCACGTTCCAAACTCACTGCCCACAAGCTTCCCACGACAGTTTCAGGTTCTGAATTTCAGTTATTCAGTTCTCAGTAGTGTGCAATCTATCTTGTTTGGAAGGCTTGTGTTCTTCCAGCGCTCTTTTGACGAAGTACAGCTCAACTGAGAAGAGGTATTTGAGTTTCAGCTGGGAAGCTGGTGTCAGGCTGTATTCTCTGCAAGAATCCTACAGCTCTGAAAAAAACTACTCACCCAAATGGTCCCCAATAGTGCTGAACTTTTCACTGAGAAGCTCACATTTCTTTTCCCTACATAAAAAATCTGAGATCAGAAGGTAAACCTCTATGATTAGAATATCTGTCTTTAAACTGCAGACTGCACTTCTAAGATATAAAAGACACAATAATTCTACACTGTTTATTTACACACTGCCCACTTACACAGCACAAATAGTGTAAATTCCTTGTGTTTTCAATATATGCAAAAGGCATTTGCAGAAATGACTCAGTTTGTTGAATGTATTCTTTGTGATGGCCTTAGATTTTGTTGGATGTTAGACAAAAATGCTACATCACAATAAGAAGTTCACAGCTTATAATGATCCGTACTCATACCTTCAAGATAAAGAGTCAAAAGTCAGACTTGTTATAGGGAAAGTTCTCATGTACATCTGAAATAATTAATCACCAAGCTGCAACCTGTCTGCACAGCTGCAACACAGTGTCCTTAAAGGTAAAGGATGCATTTCACACACTTATCTTAAGATGATAAACAAAAACCTCATGGACATTATAAAATTAACATAAGCATAGATAGTTTGAGCTATGATTTTCCAAGCAGCTCGAAAGAGCTTTTCAATGTTTACAGATAGAATTCTCATTAATAACACTAAGCTTTAAAGTGTTTCAATTAATTCTGTCTTTAAAGAAAGGAAGAAAAAAGCTGCAAAGGCAGATATATCAACAAAGGTCCACGTAAAAAATCTGTATGTGTCACTACAATGTTCTAATCTCCTTATCTGTGTTTCACATCTGTTTTTTGATTCAGCATTGTCACTTTTATCATAGGTCCCATGGTATCTGGGTTTTACCATAAAAGCTCTCATCTCTTTTGCTTTCTTCTGGAGTTTTCTAAATCCACAACAATCCATGCTGAAAAGCTGAAATATTCCCCATGATACAATACATGATCATAATAATAAATGTGCAATGGTGATATCTTATTTATATTTCATGGAATTTATACCTACTGGGCTTTAGCCTACATGATGTATAGTTAAGATTCCTTTTAATAAAGATATTACCTAAAATATGCTATGAACTGGTACACAGTTCACAAGGGTAAACAAAAGAGTACAAACCCCTTTTTTCTTAAAGACTAACACAAATTTCCCTAGTTTCCAGCAGAGTATATCCATCTTTCATGATCATCATTTTAAGGACATACTGGGGTTTTCTGAATAATAACATTAAAATGCTGACGTAGTTATTACACTTGCCAGATTCCTCACCCTCTGAAAAATCCACATAGACGCAGATTTATGTTGTTACTCAGCAGCACTCTCTATGCTACTCACCATTAAACAGGTGTTCACTACACATGAAATGAAATTGCAAATAACACCCCAAAATTTTCTCGATTCTAAACTCTCTCGTTTATTTTCAGTTCCTCTTTCAGACAAAAGCAAAAATGTGCTTCCTAATGGTTTTAAAGTCAGTATTCAGTCGCTGCTACCAACAGTGAAATTCATGAATCAGACACAAGTCCCTCAGCTTTCTGTGCAACGGAACAGGCTGGTCATCAGGTTCAAGTGACCACCTCTTCACGTGCCAGCTGCTCCCTGTTCTTATTACAAATACTGTCTGGTTGTAGATTCTTGCAATCTATACTTGCCACGTCACTCACAGAGTCCCCTGGTTCCAGCTTGTGCCACTATTTTCAGAAATGCCAGTGCATTTTAAATTACTGTATACTTGACCTTTAACCTCCAGAAGAATTTGGCAGAACTGATTAACCAATCGCAAAACGCTGAAGTTACGTGTTCAAACCTCCTTTCTTTTCCCGTGCCCAAGAAGCTCTTACCTGGGTTCTGGCTGATTAAACTGTGGGTTAAAGGATCAAAAACTCCTGAACTTAGGAGCTCATTTGTGACAAGGTAAAACGCACCCAACACATGAAAAAGGTGTGTATTCTGTAAAAGGGAAAAAAAAAACAGCAGGAAAAGACCACCTGCTACCAAGTGAATCATCTGGACTTCTTCAATGCCGATTGGAGACTTGGTATTAACACAGGCCACAAATATTATTCAGAACAAAGGACACTCTCTTGAAGGAAGCATGAACTGAGAGAACAGTTGGCTTGTCCCTCCAGTGACTAACCCAGCACAATGGATTTTCAGCTTTCTTATTACTGTCTCAAAGTCATAAAAAGCCATTTAATCTTCTTATTCTAGACAGGAAATCAAACATATTAAAAGATATTTATACGTCACCTGTAAAATTGTAGGTTTGCTTATATGTGTCACTTGAATATTGAAACAGACAGCTAAACTCAACTTGCCAAATCAAATCAAATTTTCCCTTTAGGTCATACGCAGCATGCATTATTGCATTATTTTCACTATACCACCTTAATTGTCACTGCTGGAATCCCATAGTATTGAGAAAATTAATGAAGAATAAGAAAGTCTAGCACAGAGAACGCAAATTACCTCTGTATTTTAGATGTCTTAGATCCACAGATCAAGTCCAGTCTTCTACACATTCAAGATTTTGTAAAATAGAGGCTTTCTTACCCTTGTTACACAAATCCTTTGTCAGACTACATTTCTTTTTAACGTATTTCCTGCTACTGCTAATTAAAATAGTTTCAACAGAATTGCTGCTGTATTATTTCACTATTCTTATTTGAAATATTTCATATTTTTATCTTCTAACATTTGGAAATCTTTCCAATTTTCTAACTTTATTGATTCATGGCCATTTTTTCAGATCCATCTGCTCCAGGGTGTACATTGCTTTCCTTTTGGGCCAGCTGTCCAGGGTCCTTGATATTCACGCCAATGTTTTTATAAAAGGTAATCATACTACATTACAGTTCCCGCTGTGTGATGATAAACACACCAGCCTTTGACTGTTGCTTGATGAAATAGGCTTTCCTATTAATTATCCTTGTAGCCACAACTGAATTCCTCTCTCTGAACATCATCAAACAAAACTTTTACTGGAACTCTTTGTCTGTCAGATAAATTTCTGAGAGTTGGACTTCAGAGAAGTCATAGGAAGTTACACCAGAAGTACCTCTTCCACTGAAAGGCAGCCAGCTTCACATGGAGAATGAAGTCTTTAAGCACAGAACAACAGTAAAACACGTAATACAACCACCACATATAACGCAATTCCTACTCTTTGCTGTTTCAAATTTGTTATTTTACAGTCATAGTTACATCTGACGTACAGTTTTCATAAGAATAACTTTTTTCATCTCAATTCCCTAGATCTAACTAGTTTTATCTGTTAGTCTTTGACACTACTTACTTTTATCAAGGCATAAGGCATGCAACATATTACTAGCTAGATACAGTGGTGAAAATTGATTCACCTAAGTAATGCGCCAACAAGTTCATTACATCATGTATGCTTTCATTGATTCTTTAAAAAAAAAAAAAAAAAAAAAAACACCCCCCCCAAAAAAACAAAACCAAACCAACCAAACAACAAACAAATAAAAAACCCAAAAAAAACTTTGAGAAGTTAACTGAAATTAAACATATGTTGTTCTTTTAACAGATCTATTGCTTCAAACGCACACTGTAAGTGGATGGACTCAACTGTACGCTCTTGATGTATTGTTTTGGCAGCAGTTATCCCAACGTACAGTTTAACTGCAGTTTGGTTTATTAAAATTAGTTGAGTAAAAACACTGGAACGGCCTCAGTGCTTTAAAACACAGAATTCATCTCAAACCCTTTAAAATCTTGCACTGAGAAGGCACAGAACAGTTTAAGCATACATACAAATTTTCAAAATCACTAGTGCATCATAACTCAAATGTCAAAAAATTAAATCCTAAACGGAGGTAAAAATAGGACACTGATGTTGAGCAAAACCCTATAGTTCTTATGATGACTCTTTCTGGAACAACTACAGAAACCTTTACAAACAATCACTACCCTGCCCAGACTGCCCCATGAACTATACGTGTACGTGCTGTTCTTTCTCTCTGTAGACACAGGTCTAACCTGCTCCAGTTTGAGGTGACTGAATTATCTTTAATAACGATTCATTGAAAACTAGTGCCATAAGGCAATTCTAAATGCTATTTAAAAATGCTTAAACCGGAAAGGTAACAAATATGAAATACAAACTCCTAAAGCTAAATGTACGATTCTTGTTGTACGGTCTATTTTTCAAAAAAAAAAAAATGATGGCAACCAAACCAATTGTGTCTAATTGCAGATACCTTATTCCCAAGGTGTCACACATGAAGATAGTAGTGTTAGGTAATGATTTGCACTATAGGTAATAAAAACCTCCAGAAAACTTAAAATTTTGGGACTTGAATGGGAATGCCAGAAAAAAGAACATCATCTATGAGCCAGATAAAAGCATAAAGAACAGCAATTGTCCAGAAGAGCTCCAGCACCTCTACTGAAGCCACAGAACGACAGAAATGTAGGTCTCATGGAGATACCAATCCTTCACGTGACCTCATTTTAGTGCCACCCAACCCATATAAACAATATATGTATAAATATACGTTTATGAAGAGTTATCAGCAGGAACGTCAGTAAATTCATCTAGGATGAATGCCAAGTCCAGCCCCTGGAACAGATCCACGCTCTGCACTGGTATGGACTTCCCACTGGATGGATGGATGGATGGATGGATGGGTGGGTGAAGAGCAGATCTGCTAAAATGTACCTAGTGGTCCTTGAAGGCAATAGGTGAAGCATGAAATACAACAGAGGGTCATATGCAAACAGAGAGAAAAAGCCTAATGAAAAATCTACATAACCCTCTGTAGAGTAACGTGTTCAGTAAAAAAAAAAAAAAAAGAAAAATAATACAACTATCTTTGTCCAAAGTTTTAAAAAAAAGCCACAGTGATACAATTCTGCATGAATAATAGAACATTGCTGTGTATACAATTTCTAAAAGACGTAACAGCTTGTTCAGCAGTTCCTCAGTTTGGGCTGAATAATCCCTACAATTCTGTTCTGCTGGAATTTGATTTTTTCCAGTAATAACAGCTGATCTATGCCACTGCCTGCATCAACATCGTCACTCTCACAGAGGGGACAGAGAATCATAGAATCATACTTGTCTGTAATGTTTTACTAAGTTGCTAATATTCTGATCTCTAAACTCTAGTCCAATTCTATTATTTCATTTTTCTCTGTCTTTGCTTTAAGGTTTGAATTCTCACCTTGTTCTGTCATTGACCTGCAATCTAAATTTGGCCAAGACACTTACGTATTCTCAAATTAGCGTTCAGTTTGGGGATTGCATATGTAAATGTTGAATGCTAAAAATCTGAGACATTCAAAATTAGTGCCTATATTTTAAAAATTTGACGTAAAACGCAATTCAAAGCCCACTTTTCAACTGCAATATCTACAAAACAAAGAACTGCAGTTTTACACAAACATGCACACATGAAAAATGTTTGAGGGCAGCATAAATATTCTAAAGGTTTTTTTCCCTGTGACTCTGTTACACAGCTAAAATTACTCTGTAACTAAATTTATTTTTTTACTAAGTTGCAGCTATCAAGATTTTAAATACATTCTCTCAAGATTTTAAATAAATTCTCCATAGCTTTACATCTATTAATCTGTCAAGTGTTTGGGTTCTACATCCTTTCAAAGAGTAGGAAAATGAAAGGGAATATAGAGATGGTCTGGAATTTTGAGTTTGCAGTATGTGAAATTCCATTTTCTTTCACATAAATAGTTTGATTTTCCCTCAAGGAAAGTATTCCATGATTACATCTTTAAAATCATAAATTCAAAATTATTAACATCTAAAGGTTTATACTTGAAACTACTAACTAAAAAATGCACAGGTATGTTCTTGCTTCTTTTCTTTATGCAACACTCTGGAAGTTTATGATGAACAGAAAACCTACAGCAGTTACAGGTGACTTAATTTATAAAATTTTAAAATCAAACTAGCATTTCTGATCCAGGTGCTACAAGGCATTGCTGAAATGAAACTCAATGTATGTGACAGTCAGCTTAACTCCTATTTTCAAAGCAAGTTGAGTTAAAGACACGCTGAAAAAAACTTGACTTTTAAATTAACTTAAATTGAAAAACTATTTCATTCATTTGCTACAGGTAACTATGCAAGGATTGACTAATATCATTAAGAATAAAGACAGCTATTGGCAAGCCAGACTTCATCGGTGGTGCAACCATTACATGTTCAGAATATCCATAGCTACACACAAGGCACACTCTGTAATTCTTAAGGACACAAATATGACACTTTCATTCTTAGATGCCTAAAACAACACAGGTTTTATGGCAACCATGACTATGTCACAAAAGACAACATCACATATTCTGCCAACCCAATAAATTAATGATCTCTTTCTGATCATTTCTCCCTTCAGTCAGTGGTTCCTACACTTTATTCTTATGTCTCAAGTAGTTTGGCTTCTATTGCAAAAGAAACAGAAGCTCTAAGAAAGGGCTAGAAAGCCTTAAATGTTGTCTATTTAGTTCAGTGACAGAAACTGAATTAATAAAATCACAAACTCATAGAATGGTTTGGGTTAGGAGGGACCTTAAAGGTAATCTTGTTTCAATCCTCTGTCACAGGCAAAGACAACTTTCACTAGACCAGGTTGCTCAAAGCCCCATCTAACCTGACCTCGAATATTTCCAGGGAAGGGGTATCCACAACTTCTCTGGGCAATCTGTTCCAGTGCCACACCACCCTCACAGTAAAGAATTTCTCCCTAATTTGTAATCTAAATCTACTCTCTTTCAGTTTAAAGCCATTCCCCCTTATTCTCTTACTCTGTGTGCTTGTAAAAAGTCCTTCTCCAATTCTTTTGTAGGCCTCAATCAGAGAAGACATAGAATGTCAAAAGGGGAGACAAATGATATTGTTATGGAAAAATCATTCAGGATGGCTACTCTCAATCTGCTCTGGTCAATATATGCTTAATAAAGCAAGATGCCATCCTATCTGTCTAAATCCTAAGAAGACCCTGATCTGATTTCATATTGATTTAGGTCAATGGTAGTGCTTTGATAGCAAATATAAAATTATTTTACATAATCAAGATTCTGAATTTATGCTATGTAGAAAAATTCATTGCATATAGCTGTATGTAAAAAAACTAATTTATTTAAAAATTGTAAGTAATGAATGCAGATAGAGATAACAAAGATAAGAAAACTACAAGGCAATGTCTGTGCAAAAGTAATGAATTGGCCACCTAGATTATTCCTCTTCACTTGCATGAAAAAATACTATTGATCGGAAGTCAACTAAATAAAAATGGAATTATTCTACCTAAAAAACATAGAAACTTTCTCTACTCACAATTCTAAATGATCATCTAAAATCAGAAATTATTTCTTCAATGGTCCCTTAGTATTTTGGCTTCCATATTTTGATCTGTCCTTATGCGAGTTCCAGAATTTATTTTTTTTTTATCTTTATGAGATCTCATTTTCATGTAGGCTTATGTTTCAAGACGCCGGAAGACACAGTAATAAATGGGCCATGTCTTCAGTTTGGTTCATTAAAAACACAATGATCAGAGCTGCCCATGATTCAAGCACCGTTTCCACATGAATGAAAGGAAATAACTACCACTACAAATGGAAGCATTAACCAACTATTGAAGCTGCTAAACTAAAGGGGGAAAAAAACTCAAAAATGGCATATGCTTGAGTCCCATGGTCAAAGATCTTCATTTTGACCCCTGCAAAATCCTACATTAAACGTACATTTTATGTGGTTGCATGACTTAAGACTCCATTGTTGGTGTACGCACCAACTGGCCAAGGAATGAAAATGCTTCTTGTCTGTTACCCGAAATGTTCTGAAAAGCCTTACCTCAGTTTGCTTCAAAAAGTTTGCTGCAGCAATATCCTCAACCAACCACAGACGACTAATACAAGCCAATAAAAGAAACTACAATCAAAATGAAAAGCAAGACGAAAGTATAATTGAACAAGCACGATACAGCCCTTTATTTGCAGAATCCAAATTGGAACTGACATAAAAATCCATTTCTGAAACAGCCACTTAACCTGCAAATTGCGTCTATCATGTTTTTCCATCATGTTATTCGAGGCATGATGTTGGTAATCATTTGGTTTTGTTCATCAAGTACATGCTCTATAAAATGGAACGTGACCACTGACTTACTGTAAAAAAGAAATAATAATTCACAACTCCAGCCATAACTCCTTTCCAGAACAAATACAACAATTTCTATAAAGTAAGCCAGGATTTAAAAAAAAAATTATTATTCCATAAAACTTAAAAATTCCTTAAAATGAACTGGTTTAGTGATGTTTCAGATCACTTATTACATAACAACGTTTAGGTAGTTATTAATACTGTCTAAGAAAGTCTCTTTGCACAGCTAAACATGACTAGTTATAGAAAAAGGAATATCTATGGAAACATACTACCTAAGGAAAAAATCCTGGCAATTAAGCCTCAGTGCTTGTAAAGATTTTTCTTTAGAACATTTTGGTGTAATATGAGTAACTTCAGCAATTCTTGTGGTAAGACTAAAATCCACTTTTTGGAGTATCAATCAAAGTGCTTGTACCTTTAGCTAATGAAACTTCATAAAATGCATTTCTTTAGTGCAAGCCTTGATTTAATCCCATCAGAATCTGAAATGCTATTTTATGCAGGCAAAAGTGTAGTAATACACAAAGGATGAGCACTAAGCATCCTACACCCAGTCCCATGCAGGAGATAAAAACAGAAAATATCAGCAATTCTGCATGCAACCTACTTTGGATAAAACACCTAGAACAGTACCAAAGAGGGATCCAAGGGATCCAAGTTTAAATTGATTCATCCATGTAAAACACTTAAATAGTGCATGCCAATGAGGTGCCATTGTTCAAACCCATGTGCTTTCATGGCAGCCACAGAAGGATATGGCACAGTTCCAAAACCCGCCCCTGACTGCCCATAGAGAAATTTAATCTCTGCTAATCCTTATTGAAATATCTACCCACGACTCTATTATTTTGGTTTTCTTCTGAGAGAGGGGCCGAATTGCCTTCATACACTATTTAATTCAAGACAACGCTCCCTGAAACTCAGTTTCGTTCAAATCTGCAATTTGCCAAAACTACTAACTGTGGAAAACAGTAATTCGAGAAAGGAAAATAAAATACATTTATAAGCATAGAACTACAATTGGACAAATCAAGTTAGTCCATCTGTAAAATGAAGTTATGCTTAGGCTTTTTATATCTCTATCTAGAATTACATGAATTCAAAACAGGCAGCTTTAAGAGAAAATAACAACTCTCACAATTCTTTATAACTTCAGATTTGCATTGCTTAAAAAGGCTAAAAATATATAGAAGTTATATTCTTCTGTGACCCCATTCTTAACTGAAATTCAGATCTAATTTTTTTCCAAACTATGCATAGTTTTTTGCTTTTAACTTCTAAACCTAGGTTCTCCTTTCCCTTTTTGAGGGAAAAAAACATTAATTTACCTTTTTTTTTACACATCGAAACTAAAGTTCTGCTACCCTTATGAAAGAAGGTACAATATCTAATTCTTTTTCAAGGACTATTATTTAAACAAAAAGGAGAAAACAAATCTCGGAAAAAGGTGGGTTTGTTTTTTTTTTTTAGTTAGAGATCTTGATTTTATGTGCTTAGGAATACAAATGGTGAGCAGAGTGGAGTTTTGATATTAGCATCTTGAACCAAGTAGAATCAGTATGACCGGCCATTCTTAGGTAAATTTGTTTATATGAAATAACCAAAAGATTTATCACCCAGCAAGAAATACAAAAAAGAGGAATTAATTCCTTTATTTCCAATGCAAACAATCTAGTATTAGTAGCAAAAAAAAAAAACAAACAAAAAAAAAACCCCAAACAAATAAAAACAAAGGGGGACACACAAGAAATCTGTTATTATGCTTCCTGAGATAGGTTGCTACAGAAGAAACAGGTGATCAGACAGCAAAAGGGAAACATGCTAGGACTATCAGCCAGAATTTGGAAAACCAAGTTTTTTATATGCCTAATTGCATCCATTTTAGTCTATAAACCCCCTTCTTCTTTGAACTTCCTCATTCCCTCATGTGTTACATAATAAATATTTGGGGTGAGGTACATTTATGTCAGAGAGGGACAAAACAGACTGGGGATTTCTTATTTAGGCGTAAAATCACCTAAGCAACTTCCTGTCTCCTAATTTACAACAAGCTTTTCCATTCTCAGAAGATTTTAAAAATTGCCTAAATCAGAGGAGTTTCATGCACAGTTTATGATAGAAACAGATAAGAGACCTTCATGCTTAGAGTATTTCTTGAAAAAAAAAATTAAGCAAGACCACAATTAAATATGAAGAGAAATATGTGCCCCTTATCATGTTCCTTTTATTTGCCGACTCCCACCTTTAGAAGAAAACCAAAGCACTTCATACATGCCTTGAAGAAGAGTTACATCTGAGTTTTCAGGACTACAATCCAATTGCCAGGCTAGTAAGACCAAAAAAAAAAAAAAAACAACCAAAAGACCACTGAGAGTTTTAAGCATATCTGAAGCACAATTTAACATCTTCTATAGAAGATGGCATTGCTATAATGGCTGTAGCCATCACTGGGGCACTTCTCCCAGCCAGCACTCCCCGAAGCCTGGAGGGACATAACAGGACATTCACTTTGTACTAAAGCATAAACAGTTGTCCCCAGCTGAATTGACATGATGTGCAGCAATATCTGTATTTTCCCTAACTTACTGCTATCTAAATAGGCTCGACCTGACGTGACCCAGCTAAAATTCTGACATATAATGAGAACTTAAGGTAGCACAGCTGAGATCATAAAACAAGCATATGCAATAGTTGGAAGATAATCATACAGAAACTTAATCACTTCACAAGTCAGTTTTGGGCACATTTCTACATTTTTGGTTGCAAAACTCATTCAGAAAATAATTGTAACTGAAGTGCTGCTAGACCCAAGAAAAACATTCAACAGCACAGGCTTCCAAAAATTTTACTTCTATTCACTTACGTGCAGATGTATGTATTATTAGCAGCTAATGTCAGTTTATTGATTTAGCATTCTAAACCAACTCTTCTACAGTTAACACCAGAAGTGTTCTTCATTCTTTCCCTTCCAAATAATATGGGTTCCAAATAATTCCCTTCTTTGCTTATTTATACCATTATTAGAAGCAATAAACAAGAAGGCCAGATTGTCCAGGCAATGACAGGTTAACAACCAAAGATTAACTGAACTGCTAATGCACAGCAAATGTAAATCCAATTTTAAAACTAATATCGGTGTTTTGGGCTATTGGTTTATAAAAATTTTACCAACTACTGTCTGGATACACGATATAACACACACATGCAGGTGCTCAGCGTATTTCACACTATTTTCACCTCTTCGCTAATTCTGCTAAACAAGGAGAAACCAGCCAACCCTTATGCAGTGATCTGTGAGACATCCAAGTGAACCAAGGAAAGACACAAGCTCTAGAGAAGAACTTCTGCAAACGTCTCATTCTGCCCCAAATTCCAAATGGCTTTGCTTCATTTTTCTGTCCTGGTAGTTCCCTTTATCACCTTCACCATTTGAACACTACCCCTACATGACTATCGGTTTTTACAGACTCCTCATTCAATATTCTCACCTACCATCAACCCCACAACTCTCACACCTAATGCTTTCTATTGTTTCCTCCCTATTTCCCAGCTCCCCCTATTTTGTGGTATTATATCATGGAGATCGTGGATGATGCTCTTTTTTCTCCCTGCCACAATCCATCAATAAGTACCAAAATAATCTCCATTCTTGCAAGGAAACTTTCAGAAAAGAAAGGCAAAGAACAGTGCTTTTAACATAAAAACATTTTTAAAAAGGAGAACATTTCTTTCTTTTAAAAATCCCTGTCCATTTGCTAGAGAAGGAACAACTGGCACACGCATAAGATACGTAAATCAGGAATAAAAGTCTTGAAGAAAACGTTAATTTCAGTAATGATTGCAACTGTAGCTCGGAGGGACTCGGTGCTCTGTCTTTTTAAAGCAGTTAACTGCAAATTAGGGGGTAAAAACTTCACTACTTTCATTAACAGAATTACCCAGTTTTTCTGATTTACCGTCTCACTTTCTGTATCTTGCAAAATAACCTTGAAAATTTTATATTTATTAATTAAAATGGGCAGAAATCTCAAGTGATGCACAATAATCTAATTTTTTTTTTTAAATAAAGCCACTTTGGAGATAGTGTATTTCTCAATTATAATTATCACTCGGAAATATATTGCAAAGGAAGTATTTGTACTGAAACAAAGCACTTTAGGAGAACAGCAGGCTATTATTAGCAGGATTGGAATCACAAATCAAACCTGTCTCAGAATGGAGTGACTACATGATTGCAGGATAGCTCTTAGTAGGAGAAAAGAATCATTACCACATGGTCTGAGGCATCTTGGCCCAAAATCTCACATACCATGCCACAGTGTTTAATATTAGAGGAAACAGAGATCGTTATAGTTCAAAGGTAAGTTTTGGCCTAAAACTGATTTTCTAAACCTTTTAGCTTGACATTAACATTACTGTTCCTATGTTTAAAAGACTTATCCTTCTTGTGAATTAACAAGAGTTTCAGATACACAAAACAAAAATCCAGTCAAATGATATCTCATCCAGAAAGACAAAGAATAGCAACAGATTGCAGCATCAGAGCTCAGGAAGGAAAACAGAAACAAAGACGTTTTATTCCTTTATCTTTAAACAGATCTTTGTTGTTTTATAGCTCTTAATGACAGTAATCAAACTTTTAAAGGGATGCCATCTCCAGTAATCCTTTCCTTTACTAAAGAAACCCACAAAACCAAAATCAACCAAACAAAAAAACCCCATCCATGCAACCAGGTTTTAATAGTTGTGTTTGCAATCAACTTGCTCTTCAGCAAGACTGTTAATAGCGTTAATAGTCTTCCATTTGTACATATATGCTAGGGTCTTCAGCTGGCCACAGTTACCTTTTAATTTTAATTTTCTCAGGCTTCTCTACTGTGAATTCAGTTCTCCTTTATTAAACGTTCAAGGTGAGATTTTGATGAAGAGATCCGAATATACCACGGAGATTACAAACACAGTAGCTAAGCTTTTGCTGGAGGCAAAAATGTGGCAAATGTGCCTGTTCCTAAGTTTGCCAAAGTAACCTTCTATTAGCAACTTGCTTTGTCCTGTTGGAGACCAGACTTCCTACAGGTCTGGCTGCCCTCCTCTCTCCCACCTTCCACTGTCACATAAACCCAGCAGGAACAACCTTCAGATTCAACAGAAACACTGAAGGAATGTATTCTCCCAGGAGCACCTCCACTTTTGATTGCTTCTTCTACCTTAAGCAAAGGTGGGAAGTATGAATTTTATTCCAATGCTTTATTTTCCTAGGGATGCTTGGGGTTATTATTTTCTGGGGAAAAAAAAAAAAACTACCAAACAAACACTTTCATAAAAGAGCAAAGCTGCTTTCTGTTCTGACATTTACACTCACGCCCTACCTTGCCCACCTATTTCTACTGAGGACAAATTTTATATTGCCCATTTCAAGATGTTTAAAACACAAGTAAGGCATAAGTTAAAGTCAGCAAATTAATCTTGTTGAACCTGTGACTTCTTGGAATGGGATACTCATAGGGCGCTCTCACTCATATATTTATTTCTGACCCTCTCAGCAAAGTTTTATTTCTTTCACAAACTTGTAATGCAAGAGTAGGCAGACTGTTTGTATTTGTGTTCCCCTTCTTGGGTGTATAGAAGGAGAGAGTGCGTACTTAATTTCATCATGGCAGCCTGCAAGGATAATCCTATTCAGTTTTATAATCCTCCTTCTGCAATGTAAAACTTTAGCCTGTATGTATCAAATGGACCATAAAGATTGCTAACAGCCTCTTTTCTTTCCCCTTTTACAAAAAATTGTTGGTGATCTCTGTTTTCTGATGCTTACCACCAGCACAAAAGAAGCTGTAATTGTCTCAAATTTCTTTTGGAAAAGCATCTGGTGTGGAAGTTACTCAATAGCCTTGTGTAACTGCAACATCACTGAAGTGGGGAGGTAAAGGCACTATATTTGGCTAACAAAAGGCTTAATATATGCATATTGGTACTGTATGATTCAGGATGTGTAACTGAGTAGTCACTCTCCAGCTTGATCAAAGCGGGAAGTCTATTTAAGAACTCTCAGAGCCTTACCCCAGGAGCTCACAATCTGTAATACCTCAGCTTCCCAGAGCAACGTATCAAGTCCATGAGTTGCTCCTGACCACCTGCTCCCAGAGCCCGACAAAAGCAGGGGTACTCACAGAGGCAAGATTTTAGCTTACATGTCCACTGCAGAGCAAACAGACTCTTTACTCACACCAAAAGCAAAGGGCCTATTCATCCCCAATCCATCTGACCCTAGGCCAGGAAAGGAGCTGCAGCAGGTTAAGTATTGCACTGCCACTGGAAGAAGGTGTATAACCGAAGGGCTGTACTACCAAGGGGTAGAAGTTCAGCAGAGCCCTCCAAAACTGTCCAAGCTGTCCAAAAATTCAAGTGTACTTGCCATATCAGGCACTACTCTCATTGCAGGAATCACAGGGAAGTGGAACTAAGAACTGTATTCACTGGGATTTTTCTCATGTAAAAATGCTGAAACACTGTGCCTAAAATCGCTCTCTAGGAGGAAAGATGTCAAAACATATATTCAGCCTTTTCTCAGGCTGAATCCTATCCTCAGAAGTGACTCTGTGAAGAATTTTAGGAAAACTGAAATTTTAAAATTGATTTTATTAATATTATGTATCCCTAATTTAAGGGTTGTGTGAATTTAGAACATCCTAAGAAATCTAAAATATTTTGAATCCATCGTGTGTCATTCCATTACTATTAGTTAATAACACTAATCTTCAAAATATAGTTTGTGTCAGAAGTAAATAAAATCACACATTTCCTGTAGAGGTGCTTCAGGAAATCTCAAATCTTACTGAAGTGCTGTACAACCTTTCCATTAGTCAAAGAAGGCACATAGGTTTTTCACATCCAAATTTACTTCTGTTCTATTGTAAAAGTAGGACATTGCCATCACACATATTTGTTGAAACGCTGTTTTCCAATGATATTTGACACATCTGCATGAGGCAGAACAACGATCTCCATTTTTTTCCTGATACTAGCAGCATTGCTTCAGATAGGGCCCTTTAGGTGAAGTATTTGTCTATAATCTATTGATCAGTTTTTCAAATACCTACTTGTTAAGGGCAATGAGGCCTAATGAAGGCACCATACACTTCTCTAGAGAGACCTTTTCCCTGGATCAGATTAGAGATGTCTCAAGACTTGTTCCTACTCAAGCAACTATGAAAATGCATATTAATTTCAATTGCAAATAGTATTTGACACTGACTTGCTGGATATTTAGAAAACCGTAAAAATGCTATTGACTGATTTACATTTTTAAGATCCAGTGAAAATCAGACGAATTTCAACACTTCTCTCCAGTAAATTAACGCAAATAGCAATGCTGCCTCTTTTAGGCAGAACTCCAGAGATGTTCTTTTAGATAATGCGCTAAGCGCTGAGACGAACAGCACAACTCAATGAAGCTGCATTGTCCTGTCCATCCTCTCTGTACACATTTGCTCCTCTTTGCACTTCCTGAAACTCTAAACATACCCATTGCTTTAGAAATAAAAAGCTACTCAAATCTCTTCTCTACCTAGCTGTTCTCTATTTACTGCAGACTGCTTCGGTTAAAAGAAAAAGAAGCATTGTTAAAACCTCGCCTGACAGTACATCGCCATAGAGTACTACCTAAGCAATCCAGTACTGAGAAAAAACTACTCTCTTTCTGAAACGAAATGAGTAGGTGATAAAGCACGCATCTGCCATGTTTACAGCATTCTTTGGGAAAAGCAGTGAGGCTACTTTAACTTGCATTCTAATAATAGATGAAAAATCAGTAGTCAGATTTCTTAATTATAAGTCCACAGTAAGCTCCTCCTACAGCATGCCATAAAAAAAAATTACCAGTTATATATATTACCAGCCACAAATAATACTGTTCAATAACATTTTACATGATTTTTTTTTTCCTTATTTCAAATATTATACCCAAACACAAACTGGCAGAGGAAACAACCATTTAAATAATTAATGGTCCAGCTCTGCAATTCAGTCTCACTGACTGACAATTGCAGCCAGAATATGGTTAGTAATTATGTGGGAGTACAGCTCCTATTTTTCATTTGCATTTTTGCATGATTTACAAGGTATGTTATGAACCCCATTATTATCACCACTCCATACTGGCTTTGGATGAACAGCTTGAGACAAAACACATTACTGAAGCTCTCTGAATAAATATAGGGAAGCTTTAATGTTGTGCTATATGTTACATGTTTTAACCTAATGCAACTAGTGAAATATTCAAAAAGCATCTAAATCCCACTTCAAGGGGATAAGGTGCCCAACACCTGCAACAATATTCCTCAGTCTTTCTGGGTATAGAATTATCAGCTAAGACTTCTACACAGACTTTTTTTTTCAATTTCCTGATTATCATTGATATTATATGTCAGGTCTCTGTGCCTTGAGAAGCTGGAACAGACACCAGCATCCTGTGTGGATAGTACAACAATTTCATCCAAGGCCTTTTCTTCATTTATTGAAGATGCAGTAGCTCTTCAGAAAACTAGCCCTACAGCAACAGCCATACATCTGTACTGCCATGTATGATCCTCCCCCGCACTTGATGGCCAAACCACTACACTTCACATTTCCTCCTGTGTGGCAAAATCATTGTTGTCTGTCAGACTGCACTTAATTTTCTTGCTGTGTAAAGAGGTCCCCTAAAAGGCTAATATCTAAAGGGCAGAACTGCGGAATCTAAGCTGCATTTTAGCCCACTTGCTTGACTTTCGAAAGTGTATGCAGCTTACTAATTCTAACCCAAAGCCTGCAAGGCCTTTGACATGACAGTACATCTAAGACACTCATAACTTATTTTCTCTGAAATGTCTTCATATTTAAAATGAAAAAATAAATTCTAATTGAGGTAACTACAATAAAGTATTTGTAGGTTCAAGTTTCAATGAATTTTTATATCTTAAAAAAGAAAATGTAGTTTGAAATACTGCTTGGCTATATTTGCAGGGCAAGGCCTAGATGAAACAGGGCGGAATACGCAATTCATGTTACGATGTTTTTTCAATACTCTTGGAAACTCAGCAACTTACATATGTAATAGAGCCCAAGCGGTGACTGAATAAAGAATGACAAATAGCTTAGGATTTGTTATGACAACTTTG
This sequence comes from Cephalopterus ornatus, assembly GCA_013396775.1. Taxonomy (NCBI): domain Eukaryota; kingdom Metazoa; phylum Chordata; class Aves; order Passeriformes; family Cotingidae; genus Cephalopterus; species Cephalopterus ornatus. The sequence continues at coordinate 2,487 of VZRE01005677.1, read as the reverse complement.
ACATAATAGCACTGTGCAATTTTTTTTAACTGTGCCTGACGCAGCAACACTCTCAGGAAGAACAGTGGCTTAACTATTTCACCGCAAACAAGACTATGCAGTTGAGGATCATGACAACAACAGTCAACATCAAAAACAGTTCCCAATTTTATTTGAGATACACAGAATACTTTATGTTCCAGCTGCAGTTTTCTAGTTTTCTGGATGGGGAAACATGATCTGGGCACACGCATGCTTAGATGGCCAGAGGGTTGGGAGCAAGCTGGTACTCCTAGTAAAGTCTAATGGAATCAAAAATTATTAATGGGACTCTTAAGAAACTGTGGTCTATTTAATTTCAACTTATATAACAAATCAGAGAAATTACAGATATGCAATGATGTACACCACTTTTGAGCAGACATTTGTGATAATTATCTCCAACAATTTTTCTTTGCAGAGGTTTTCTCTGACTTAATTTTACCCAAACACAATGTAGAAGGAAGTAAAATTCTAAATATAATAAAGAGCACAAAAGTCAAATGCTTTTCCATAACACAAAATCTTTTACCTGATTGCTTTCAAACCAACCGTTGGTTGACTTTCAGTATTTTTCTCCACAACTAATTCTGCTACAAGGCTTTGGAAAATCTGACAAAATGTCAATAATTATATGCCAACCACTTAGAGTTGTGTGAAACTTGGCGGTTTCACTTTGCAGGAGTGCAGGCAAATATTTTATTTGGTGTCAATCCACATATGTTCCCTCTCCACAACTTTCTGTTTGTGTTTTGATTTTGACATTCAAACAGGCAAATGAACAAGCAGTCAAAATTTCCACATTTTACCTGGTTTCACTTCACGGCCACACAAATAAAAAGCAGGCAGGCATATCTTCATGAATCAACAAAGAAACAAGTTAGATGTTCAAATTCAGAAAGAAATACAGGAAAATATCTATCGTGTGATTGTGGTGATTTACAACCTTCTAGCCACCCAAAAAACCCAGGATCATGATGATGCTAACTCTTCCTAGTGCCATTACAGTTTGTGTTCTATATTCTGTAAAGTGCTGCAGGCGCGTGCATTTATGATGCTATATAAAGGCCCCAAATAAGAATAATTGTAGCAATAATATGTTTTGGGTTAAATCCTGCCAGAATTTTACATCATCACAGTTGCTTTCTAGTCTTTCCATCCATCCCCAAGTATCTTAGGATTGCAGCTCACTGGATCACCACTGCTGCTGTCAGTGTGCCCAATTCTGGTCTTTATCTGGCAAAAATCATAACTGATTCAACAGAAATAACAGGAGGTGAAATTTGTTTTAAGTAAGGTAGGTATGCCACAGAAGTAATAACCATTGAAAAGGTCTGACTGTATTAACATGCTGAGAACATACTCATTGCATTCTTCTATAGAAGAACTGAAAGAAGTCCCAAATACAAGTAACTACAAGTACCACATGTGGCAAGTTGTGAGGTAGAGAGAAAAAAAAAGGCCAAAGGGATGAGAGGGATGAAAGAAAAGGAATAATAAAGTTGAGATAGGAGACATAAAATACTGGTAGAAGTAGGAAAGACAGAGATGCAGAAGACAAGGAAGATAACACAGACGAGAAAGATAACTTTAGAATACAGAGTGGGAATGAAGAACAAATGGATTACAGATGGACTGGAGAAGAGATGATGATACAAGGGAAAAAAAGGAGATTGAGGATGGAGGTAACTAATTACAGACATCCACCGAAGACCAAGATAAAATTACAGATGGAGGTGAGAGAAGTTTTAAGAAAGAATGGTTTAAGAAGGAAATCCAAAACCAGAAAGGTACAGGACTGAGAAACAACAGTGTATCTGGAAATGAGATAAATAATATCAAAACTGTACAGGATAAAGGCAGAAGTAGGATTTGAGAAAAGTTACGAGTGGGATAATAAAAGTATGAATGGAAAAACAGTTAAAATAAGGGTAAGTACAGAGGTAGGACCCACAATGAGAAAGAAAGAAGACCTGAGGAAAGGGCTGGGAGTAAAAAGCAAGAGATGAAGCAGACATTTGGATAGAGATGTTGGAGCTACCCCTGCATGCAAAGTCATCTTACCAATCCACCACAGGTACTGAAGGAGGCGAAGGAGCCTGGGTAGCGGAGGACAGCACCACTGTAGTAACAAGCTCTCTCAGGTTGTGACTGTGCAGCACTGGGTGGACTTTTGCCCTCACCCCTGAGCCGCTCCTCCACAGCAAAGCCAGGAGCCAGGAAGCGGCTGTCCCTCTTGAGCAGCAGGTAGAGTTCCCGAGCAAACGCTGGGATCCTCAGCAGCACCTCATCTCCATCCTCTGCGGGAGGTGGTGGCGGAGGGGATGGTGGTGGTGGCAACTGAGAGGCAGCACCAGACCCCTGGGGCAGGGGGGACCAGTGGTAAAACTCCTGAGACTCATACTCATCCTCAGTGTCCTCTTCCTCTGCTGCCTCCCCTACAGCCTGCACCTGCCCATCCACCGAGGA
>VZRE01005676.1:0-39521 GCA_013396775.1 Cephalopterus ornatus | reverse complement strand
TTTTTTTTTTTAAATTATTTTTTTTTTTTTGGTGGTGGCAAAAGAAAAATCTGTGGACTTGCTGCTTTACTTTGAGGGGGTTGAAGCAAACAACATTTTCTATTTCAAAAAGTATTTGAGCAAATGATTGAGCAAGATTACCCTATGACAGATAATTTTATAATCAAAAATGAATATTTTCATTTATTTTGAAGGAAAATAGAACTTTTCTTCCCATATTCTCAATTTACCCTTTTTTTTTGAGTTCTTTATGCTATTTCATGCTAAATCAGGATATTTTTAATAGAATGGCAAAACAGGTTCTCATACACCTATAGAGACAATATACAAGAACTGAAGAAGATTTTAATTTTCTTTTTCAAGTGATTAGTGAAATCAGCTAGTAGACAGTTTGCATGAATATTGTGACTGTAGCCACCGTTTAGAGTATAAACATGGTTTTACTATTGAAAAGGTTACTATTTCTGATTATTCTGAATAAAAAATAATTGACATATATATAGTCTTGAAAAACAATACAAGAAATTTAATACAGAAAAAAAAAGTAATATCTATGTTGCTCATCCAATAAAATGCCAAGATAAAAAAGTTACATCATCATAATATACATCTACTGATTTGCCATGCAATGAAAATAGAAAAAATGACTAGTTAATTTTTGTTTCTTTGGGCTACTGAACTTTTCAAATACATTTCTGGAGAAGGTGGTACAAGAAAAAGTGCCAAAAACAGAAACAACATGTGAAAAAAAATGGTGTCTCAAGATGAAGAATGGATCCGGGAGAGCGGAAATGCCTCTTTTAATAAATATTTTCCACATAAATTCAAGGGAATAGCATGAAACTGTATTGACTGAACCAAGGGTTCATAATGGGAAAAGCAAAATTACATTACTCAGAGGAAGTGGTAAGAGTTTTTATGCCAGGCAATCTGCATGGCACAACCAGGACTTTGTTAAATTAAAGAATCTGATAAGAATATTAAAATACTAATGCATGAAATTTAAAAGCACAACTAAAAAGAAAAGAAAAAAAAAGGGAAAGAACATGTGTCGCAGTAAGGGACAAAAAAGACCTCTTTTTCTTGCAGACAAAAATAGCACATAGAGTTTGCCTGCCTCAGCAGAAACTAATGCGAGGTGAAGGAAAGCGTAGAAAATGAAATGATCATAGCAAATTAATATGGACCTTCTGAGAAAGCAGATCAGGAAGTGTTTTTTGTAGATAATAGAGACCCACATAAAAACAGGCTGGAATACTGATGGTGAGCTTTTTGCAAACACCCTGGTGCTGAATGAGATAGAAAATGTACAGCATGTTATCATCTAAAAAGATATTATTATTTTTATAAGGCTGCTTCATCCACTGAGGAAACCAGTCAAAAAGATCAAAGGCTGCGCTGGGTTTAGTTCTCCCCAAGAATCTGAAGCTGAATGAAAAATAAAAGCAACCACAAAGTGTCAAGCAACATAGAGAATCTCAAGTAAAATATTCTGTTTTCTCCATAAACACTAGTGTATTAGCTGAGCACTGATAAAACAAAAATCATTATAATCTTCATAATGCTAGCCATGAATTAGAGACACATGAACTGCAAAGCTGGAGATTTCTTCTTAGGCTGAGGTTTGTATTTACAAGTGGAGGGAACACAGGTTTGTCTAAAATCAGGGATCAGATTTCCCAGAGACAGTAGATGACGAATTATCAAAGGATGTAGAGATAATGCTGGTAACGGCATATAGCACTGGGGAATGAGATAAATGTATTGCTGCTCTGCCTGATACTGGAACAAACCTGAAAGATATACAGGAAAGGATGAGAATGTTAAACCCAGGGTTTGCCTAATCACTTCCAACTTTGGTGAGTCCCTGGGTTCTTCTGATTATGTTCTCTGCGGGCATTTCTTTCACTCCCCAGCACACATGCACAAAACCAACCTTCCCAGTAACCAAGAAGGGAGACAGACACAGTCACTCCAAGAACCTTGAATTGTTTCACAGCGATAAATGAACTTTGACCATGAAATGACCATTTCATGAGAAATTCTTTGTAATATCTCATTAGTGATGTTATTCTCATGTGCAAGTTTCTGCTCTGAGCTTGGTTAGCACAGCTGGTGACACATACCCTTTCTGAGGGGTTCTCACCTCTCCCATCTGGCACTAAACTTTCACATTCACTGTGAATGTGGAATTTGCTGTGATATCATTGTCTTAGTCATGATATCAAGCAGACAAGTTGGTTTTGAGATCCTTATCAGTGTGAATGAAAGTACCAGTCCCTCAGGGGTACAGAAAAATTCAGTCTTTGTGAACTGACTACCAAGAGATTTTTTTCCTCATGAGGCTAAATTTCTTTTTTTTTTCTTCATTTATTAAAATATAAAGGAGAGTTGTTCAAGTGAAAGTGCAGGAACAGTAGAATCTTTCTTTCTCTCTCTTGTATTACTTTTCCACTTCAGTATACCATAATAAGGCCAATCGATTGCTACACAGCTCCTGAAAACACTGATGCACCAGAATCTCTATTAATGCCCCAGGAAGTGGAGAGCCCTGATCCAAATGAAACATGATGGTTTGGGTCAGGTCAACAGTACTCTGTGCTGGCCTGAACTGTGCACTGACTAGGGGAGGCTGTGATTTAGTTGCTGAAGAATTCTTGGGTGAATCATGTTAATTAAGAAAAACAAAGAGGTGGTGACCAACCCAAGCTGTAATTACCATCAGAGAGAACAACCTGAAAGACACAGAGTGATCTCAAACAAAACTGCAGTGAAACACTTCAGATTTTTGAGATGCTGCTATTGCCTTGACTTACCAGTTAAGGCATGTGTGTGGTAGGGAGTTTAGAGAAATAAGGGAATATTTTAACTTCTCCCTCACAAATGTTAATGGAAAATAAACAAATAAACAAACAAATAAACAAACACAAGACTCTCAAGATTAAGCCTTTCTATATCACAGTTATCCTGGAGTGGACCTATTTCTCTTTTAGAAAGATTCCTTAACAAGTATATTAATTGGCTTGTCTACTTAAAATGATAATGATAATAATAATAATAATAGTAATGATAATAATAATAGTAATAATAATAATAAATAGAGAAGAAAAACTCTCTTTACAAGATTGTATATAACTTTTTTTCCTTCCTAATATTTTTGTGATCATTGTACTAATCATGTGCTGTTGGCAGGAGTGCTAGAGTACATACTGCTAAAAGTTCTGTGTCACAGTAGAAAGGCTTAAAACAAATTAACTTGGTATTTTCACATAATAACAAATATCCATCAATGAAAATCAGTTTGTACTGCAAAATTTAATAAAGAAAGGTATTTAATTTACAGGAAGAATTGTATGGATTTTATCTGGTTACAAGGTTTAGTTTTTTCTTTGATTTTGCTGTTTAATAAAGTTAGGCCAAAAGAAATGTTTTATGTGCTTGTGTAGATTTTGAAAGCTCTTTGATTTTTAAAGAGATAAGAAAAATAGTTTTTAACATGCTACTTATAAAAATGTTTTTTTTGATAATCTCTTGTTATGTCATTAAAACTCCCATGCTATCACTTCCACAAATAATAGTAAGGGTAAAATAGACTCATATTCTGAATTGGATTGAACTGAATATTTTACTTAAGTCTGGATTTTCCTTTTGATTTCCTGAAAATGTGGAACAATAAGTACTTTTTTAAAAATATCCCAAGTAATTTTATAAATTGGAGTAATCCTTTTATTTTTCCTTTAAAAATGTTACCTAAAAATCCCTTAATTTCCTATATCTCAGCTTTCCCACTTCCAAGTTTTAAGGGAATCACAGTTCGGATATAGACTGAAATCTTCTACACTTGTCCTTACTGATAAAGTGATCAAGATTAATGTCATATAACCAGTGTTATGGGACCTTTGTTCTTTGCTGGTATAGCTGCATCGGGATTTATGGAATTTATGGACTTGGATCACGAGATGGAAAAATGTTTTTTCAACAATATCTGTGAAAGATGTGTGTGTATGTTTTGGTAGGGACTGAGAGGGAATTCCCACTCTTTGTCAACTGTGCTTGCTGGAAATGTTTTGTAAACCTTGTTTCGACTTCAAGACTTATGGACAATTTAGCACTGATCAAAACACATTAGAAATGATGCATTGAGTGTCACCCAACAGTGCACTAATGCAGAGAATGAGGAAATACATGAATATCAGTGTCTAGTGGAAGGTGTCCGTGCCCATGGCAGGTGGGTTGGAATTAGGTGACCTTTACAACCCAGACCGTTCCAGGATTTTGTGGTTCAGTGACTGAAACACTGAGGAAAACAGGTCTTATTCTCCACTGAGGACAGACGAAATGGGACCATGATCCCAGCCACTGCACAAGACTCTTTGGAGTCCCTACTTTTCCATTAATTTTTTAATGTTTCATGTAGATGGTAAGTTGTTCAAGGAAAATAAATTACAGAGTAGTCACAACTCAATCATGCAGATGTTGTATTTCAACACTAAGCTAAACACAGCTATGAGATAAGAAAATAGGTCAAACATTTCAAAAGATCAATCACTCTGGGTGATCCTTTTTTTTTTCTTTTAATTCAGACTTGTTAGCTATTGCAAATGTGTTGCAAACATTTCTAAATGAAAGTTACTTCATATTAATGTACAATTCAGCTCACTATTAAAACACCCTGGGCAACAAAGAACTGAGTCTATGATTTAACCCAGCTTCCACTGAACTTAATATTTGCCTAATCTGCTTACCATTGTATATTTTCTCTAGTGAAAGTCTTGCATGGTTCAAGCTGCCAACAAATAGGTAGGCACAACATCATCTTTATCTGGAAATCCCAAGCTACTGATTGTGGGAATTCACACATAATCCTCTACAGGATTCTCAAGAAAAGACATTTTCTTGAAATACCATAACGATAGGCAAAATCATCTAGGGCAGAAGGCTTCCCGGGGAAAGAAAATGACCCTGACTTGATTCTGTGTTGCAAATTTGCCAGATGTATGTAAAAAGAATCTGAATGCTTTTGCACAGGAGGAGCTGGAAAATACCTGGTTGTGACCACAAGGAATGGAGTTGTGTCTGTTCCAGGCCTTTATTCTGGGAGCAATAAATTGAAATTTAAAGTGCACCTAAACTTGAACTGGAGCAAAATCTTTCCCCATACTTGTCCAAATATGCATTTTTAGGTTATGTCTCCAATATCAAATCCTATAGGAGAGACAAGTTTAAGCTTTCAGGCAGGGTCATTGTTCTCTATTATGCCTGACAGCTGGGGTCCCTGATATTCACTTGAAGATGGGAGACATTTTTGAAAACCATACTTGGAGCACGTACCTGTATTTCAGGACAACTCTCTAAGCATAAAGGAATTATGGAGTCTGTGTAGCAATTTTTTCAGTCTTTTGAGACACAAAGTCATACAACTGTTCAAATAAGGACTGGAAATGGGACTTAACCCTTACTTTTTCATGTTCTATATAAACACTCTAATAAAAAGTTGTATTTGCTGATAGTGTTTTGGTTTGGTTTGGTCGGGGTTTTTTTTTCGCTTTCTTTCCTCCTCCCCACTCCTTTCTTTCTGGCTCAACAATAAAAAATTAAACCAGTCCAGAGATCTAAGATATTTTGTCATATATTGGAAGCTGAGGATTGCGATGGGAACTTTACTAGGCCACAAAAAAAAAAGTTGGATGTTGCCCTTGTGATAGTGTAGAACATAAATATGAAAAAAATTAGCACTGAGTCTAAACTACTCTAAGTACCCCATGTTGATTAACAATGAAAGATCTCACCTTCTAAAATAATAACAATGGCAGTTGTGGAGTGTGAAGAGTGCTTTGAATTACAATGAATTGCCGAATGCATTCGCCACAATATCAAATGCAGTCAAATTAAAATGTTCCCTTCTGACATTTTCAATTAAACCCCATCAAGCTTCCCAACAACCTAGGAAAACTAAATAGACTGTGTGAGCTAATGGAAAAGGCAGCCTGACATCTTCTCCTTCCAAAAATTAGATTAAGCATCAATGCTGTTGCAAAAATCCATATCAGAACATTAAACAATTAAGAACTGGCGTAACAATACTGACCAATAGCCCATCCACTCTTGTGTTGTACCAATTGCTCGTGACAGAGGGCAATACTGAATACATCAGAGGAAGAAAGAGGAGTTATAGTAAGACCTTGCCATTTCAGGATGCTTCCCATTCAAGCACCTCCAAGATAAATTTGATTTTGGTGTTTGTATGTTTGCTTCACCTAGCATTGTACAATTTCTAATATTTCTAATAAACAAAACCCTTTTGAGTTTGGTAGGGAATATAAATCCTTTTACAGAAGTGGGAAGCAGGAAACTTCATTGTTGTTTCAATGTGAGAGAAGGTTTTTGAAATAGGATTGGAAAGATAATCTAGATAGTTTGAAGACTCATTTAGGGCAAATGAAACAAATCTTCCTTACAAACTGTCAGTTAGATCTGTTGTAGGGCCGAGGACTATAAAGTACACATCTTGCATCTTGGAAAATGTAGGGCAAGAGTTGTTCCAGGAATTATCCACACAAGATTTGAGGAGAAGGTGACGGTTGCATAAAGGTACAAGTAAATTCATGCAGGTGGGGCCTGGAAGGTGTTCCCTGGTGAGGTGAGACTTCACATGTCATGCCAAAAAACTTCTTTTCACAGCCAGGGATTTAGTAAATTTAGTAACTTTTCAAGTAGGACAGCTCTACTCCTGCTCAGAATAGCCTCAGAATACTGTGTCTGAACTGGTCACTAAGTCACCTGACTCAAAAGTCATCTCAAAATAATTAAGGACTCTCGGCATAAATGTATAAGAGAGAGCTGTGAATCTTCTCTGACTCACAGAGTTTTCAGACTCCATTCTGGAATGGTGAAGGCAAATGATAGACACCAGGCTGTGAGAAACAGCCTTGGTTTCTGGTCCTCAGTTAGAATTGGTCTAAGGCAGACTATTGTCCTTTTAGCACAGAGGATATTCCAGTTTCCTTTGCGCAAGAGATAAGGAAAATCAGGTCTTAGTTTTTAGCTACTGTTTTTTAGTACACAGTGTGTAAATAACCCAGGAATAGGTAAGAGAAATAATACAGATCTTATTCACAAAGGTTTTACTCTTAGAAGTATCTTGGTAACGATTCAGTTTCTTCTCTTTACTTTTACAGCTGCATCTGTCCTGAAATAAAGCCACAGAGAAATCACAAATGCATGAAGGATGTTTATATGTCTAGGTTTTTTGTGCTTTAATTAGTCCCTCTTTATCTCTCTGCTACTTCTTTGTGACTTCACAAAATCCCATCAAAGAAGGCACATTTCAAATGTGTTGTAAACCAGGCAAAAGGTAAAAGTTTATCTGATATACATCAATTGTAAGTTAAACTGGGACATAAATAAAGAAAAAAATGAGTCCATAACACCTTTTTACCAAAGCTCCTAAAGACTTAAAAAAAACCCCAACAAAACAATCCGTGGGTGGAAACGCCTTCAAAATAGGTGCAACTACATTTCAGATTAGAACTTTATTCTTGCAAAACTTAATATTTTTGAGTTGCACTTCTTTCTGTTCAACCTGCTTCATTTTCATGCTATCTTTTTCCATTAAGCTCACACAGTGTCTGACTATGATGAGGACAAACTTCTGGCACTGTTGTGTTTGTAAAAGAAACATGCACACACAGCTAATAAGATTTATAGCACAGAAGCATAATAAATCAATGCAGAATTGAGTGAGTTGTATTAGAGGAAAGTGAAAATAAGATTTCTCGTTCTGAAATGGATCATAAGGCCAACTGAGAATTGGGTATTGCCTGAGAATCGGTGTGTGGTACCTGTTCTTTCTTACCCTTTTTTCTCCATTTTCAAAGTAGACTTTAACACCTGGATTTATTGCTTCTAATTAAAAAAAGAACAGCTGGGGTATCCAAGTGAGGAACCAATTGAGATTTACAAATGTAAAATTAAAAAACAAAGTGGATTTTACAAAAAATTTCTTTTCATTATGTGATCATCCTAGTCAAACAAAATTTCCTAAAATAAGAACAATACCTAGTACCTATAGAAATTCTGAGCAGTTGCAATTATTTTTATTAAGTTTCTATGACCGTTAGTTAGACATAATTTTTAAAGATGAAAGGTGAGAATATCAGAGACATCATCTTGACTGTAATGGTCATGAGAGAAGAGACACTCACGAAGGTCATCTGACTGTATATTTGTGTTTGAAAGCATGAAATATACTTAATTGTATATTACAAGCAGGCCTTTATGTCCACAATATCTTGAGCTTACTTTTCTGTTTAGTTTGTAGCTAAATTAATCATAAACAAGTCTTCAGATCAGATCCTGAATCCCACATTGTTAAAAACTGTGTATAAAAATTCAATCATCCTAAACTCAGTGGGGGACAAAGAAGTCAAGAAAAAAAATGTTAGTATGAACAAATAAAGTTGTTTGACTAGTTTAATAAAAAAATTTGGTAGATATCCAGGAAGATCAAGTCTTCTGACTCCTGTTTGAGTCCCTGCTGGTATTAGTACTTCTGGTTTTCCTTAATCAAAAACCTAATCTTTGAAGGAGTCCAGGAAAAAAAAAGAAAAACAAAACTTTTGTTGTTCAGCAATTTACCAGGCTAGATACGTTGACTCAGATTTCCAGAGGGACTTGATTGTCTGAACCTGGGATTAAGTACTTCACTTGTAGCTAAAAATCGAAAAAAAGACCAAACTAACAGTAATTTCACTCTCAGCAAAGAATCATCTTATACTGACTGTGAATCTGGACACAGATACTGTTAGCTGTCAAATGCTAGTGGATGAGTAGATGAATTATTCCACCCATCAGTGGTTTCATATGGTTCTTTCCAAAGCAATGCATCATCTAATAATAATAATAAGTCTCACAACATTTTCTACCCATAATACTGGATTGTGTCATATTTCTAACTCTGGGTTTTGGTTCTTTTTAGATGGATGTGCTACAGAATAGATCAGACCACACTTCTGTCCTGCCAGATAGTATTAATTTATGATGTACTCTCATCCTTCTCTGGTGCTTTGGATCAAACAAAGGCACTGTTTAAATAAATAAATTGTAATGTAATGCAATTAAATATTTTCCCATAGCTGTTAAGATCAAGGCAACTAATAATTACTTGACCCAACAATTTTAAAACCCATGACAGACATTTATATAGTTTAGTGATTACTGTCATGATGTTAGGTTATTGAGCCTGGCTCTGCTCACATTATTCAGTTAAGAATGTAAACCCAGCAGAAGTAAAATCAACAGAAATCAGCGCATCACCATTATCAATTCAATAGAAATATTTATGGATTTGTAAGGTTGGAAGGAACAATGGTAGTTTAATCTCATGCTCTTTCTCTTGAATAAAACCTGTAAAATTCAGCTAGCAATTCCAGCACTCGTATTAATATCTTTTGTTTGAAAACAACCACTGCAAGTTTACAGATCCCAGTTTAAGCGGACAGGGAAACCTCCTCTTCCAAGGAATGAGAGCTAAACCACTGACCTGAGCAGAAAGTCACATAGGAGGCCTGAAAGCTGCATTCACATCTCTTCAGAAAAATCTAGTGTTTTAGACATGTACCTTTTTGCTCCTTAACCGTAAGAGCGCAGTTAAATCCTCATTTTCATTTCATACAGATTTAAATTTTTTGGCTATAAAAGTTGGTATAAAGTAAAAGTTTCAAGAAGCAGTGTGGTATATTGGATAGATTTGCATAATTTACTACCAAAAATCTAACCCTTTTTATTTAAAAAAATACTTGTGTGAACACACACTCACATACAATATACACACACTTTCACAGAAACATATAGAAGTTATAATTAACTTTTTATATGGAATATGTCTTGAATCCAATATGAAATTTCTATCCAGAGAGAATTTTGAAAATTTTTTCTACCAAACTGACCCTTGGGTATTTGTGAGAAACTAGAAAATATTCTAAACTTTTATATAACTTAATGACTTAGGCATTCAACAGGAATAACCACATTAACCTCCTCCAATGCCTTATTTTTAGTAATTTTTTTTTTTCCAAACTCCCAAACTGTTTACTATTGTAAAATGAATGGTTTTTCCCCTGTGGTTTTTTTTATCATGAAAGTTATAAAAACAATTATTTTGCACCAGACAAAATTCACTTCGAAACCATAAGAAAAATAAGCCAAACAAAGGAAAGCCACTGGAATTTTTTAGCACCATGGAATCTCAGGGTTTGGCTAGCTCAGTAATTACTCACTTTTGAAATGTTAACTCAGAGAGTTGCCTCATCTCTTTGAACCTGGGAAGCTGCACAGATTCACTGCAATTTTAGGTTTTTTGTAAGTGAAAATAGACTTGGTCTGAGAGGTTTTTTGGGGGTTTTTTTGTGTTTAATTCAGTGGCCAACTCCTGCTCAAGATGAGCCTTGCTATCCCCATGAAGGGATATATATGGCCAGGATTGGACTGTGTTTTAAATTTCATGAGAACATTATGGCGTAAGCAGAAAATCAGTGAGGTACAACTCTCCTGCAAACACATCCATCTGAGCCTCCATTTCTCGCTTGGAGGTTTACATGGAATCTTGAAGTGCCACAGTGAAAAGAAGCCGAAACAACCCCTGAATGCTAAATCTTTGGTAGCATATTTTTAAGGCTGATTTAATGTGATTCAGTTTTCCCCTCAGAGGATTAATCTGTCTCAACACACCCGTGCTCCTCCAAAGGAGTCACAGGAGGAAAATAAGTGATGTTGGAGGCTGGAGACAGAGCAGGGGTCTCTGCCTCCCTCCCTGGGCCTCCTGCTCCTTCCCAACAGTCACACGAACTGGAGGTTCTGCACCAGTTGCTGGCCAGATGTTCAAGACAGCATCCCTACTGGAAGGTTGTGACAAAGCCCCCGAGAGCTGAATGACAACAATCTGTCAACTAGGCATAATCATATTTTTTTTCCATATTCCATTATTCCGTACCTTATGTCACTGTTTTTAGTTCCTAAATTGCCTGTTGTTCTTTTTTTCCTGTTTGTTCCTTCCAACAGTACTTTTTAATTTTAATGACATTCTACTGCTGAGACTGTTCTACAGAATGTCAGCACTGCTTTCCCCAACCCAAGATGGGGGAGGTGGGGAGGGGGAGAGAAGAAAAAGAGGAGGAGGGAAGGAGAGAGGGAAGGCAAGCATATATCAATTACTCAGAAAGATCCAGAGGTTCAACATGCAATGACACCGACAGTAGGAAGCATGATAAATGCTCTGATTTACATCCAACTCCCATTTGATAGTTTCGGGAAATTATGATAAAGTGATTATTTACAAGGAAAACCTTTACAACTTAATTAAATAAGACTAAGTTTCTGATTTGAGAGGAGAGAACAGATATAATAAATAGACCTTTTTTCCCCCCTCTGATTGATGGTAAGGCATTTTCATCTTCTGAATCCTCTGTACAACTTCTTATGTATGTGCAGGTTACCAAAATGGTACCCACAGGTAGGCATAAAAGAGATTCTGGGGGGCCTTTTGTTACATGTCTGAGCTGAGATGTCCTAGTGTAGTCCCCAGGGCATACTACAGTGGTCTTCTGTCTTAGTGACATATAGCATGCCTAGGGAACAGGAAAGTTCCTTCAAGAAAGGATGGAAAGACTTTTGGTGCACCAAAAAGCTATAGGCAGTGGGTATTACAACAAAAACAGAGAGAAAAAGAAAAAGATCATCTTAATTTTGTTGTGTCCTTGCTGTTCTTTTCCTGATTTGCTCCATGATTTCCTGTGTTCAGTACACAAGTAGCTGAGTTGGGCCTCTTGCTTTGGTTTGGTTGGGTAGGGTAAGCAGTAACCTCAAGTTAAAGCATTCACAGTTATTCCACAGAGAAAAAACATCCCTTGTGAGTTATTCTCACTTGTAGCATCCAATCCCTCCTGGATAAGCAAGAGCTCAGATTTCTTAATTTTCCAGACACACTAGAAAATCTGTCTTTTCCTTTATCAGAAAGCTATTGAAGAACATTTCAGAAAACAAAAGCAAGGACAATCCTTTCGTTTATCTTGCAAGGCTAAGCTTGAAGAATAAATGGCTGGAACCATGCAGGAGAGTTGTACCTCAGTGATTTGTTGCTCACACCATGGAGAATCACACACACCCACCTAGGACCCTGCTACATGTGTAAAAAACATGCAGGTCACAAATCAGTCGCCAAGGTTTCATCTTTCCACAGCTGCTGTATAATGCAGAGGTGGCCAGCGATTCTCCTTCAGGAGATGGTGCTCAATGTTCTCTGACTCATCTTCTTACCCCTTATGTAGCTTTAGGGATTAGACTGAGGTGTCTCAGTGACTAAGACCAGTAATTTTTGCTTCCTTAAAGTTGGTGAAAGAAGAGAGGCAGCAATTCTGAAGAATAGTTGTCTTCTATAGACATATCCATCACTGAGTGTCTTGAGAAGAGGCTTTATGGTGGAAAGACTTCTGGAGGCACCTCAGTTAAGCACCAAGAGTGGGAGGTGACCTGCATGTGCTTCAGAGCACTTAAGTGCAGATGTGCCGCTCTGGAGAGCCCATGGCAGCTGTGACTGTGAACCCTGGGCATGGGTCAGACTTGCCAGCAGACAATGCTGTGAGGGAGAAATGTCCCTGACTCCAAATAGCCTGTCTCAAGAGACAGGGGAGTACATGGATCAAACCTCTCTCTTTGTAGTCCAGAATTCTAGTTGCAAATAATGGGATTTAGGAAACAGAGATGTGATGAGGCAGAACTAAATAGCCTTTGTGAGAAAAAATGTTGCTGCAAGTAGTCACTAAGTGGGAGAGATTAACACTGGAGAGCTGTAGTTCCCAGTGCAGTGCTTTTCCTTCAAGTCTGTCAGTCTAAGGAGGGTGTTGCAATATTCCTTTCTACTCTTCTGCACTACACAGGTGGTATTTTGTCCAGACTACAGGGGGACAGCATGTTTAACACTGCTCAGCAGAGTTACCACATCACTTAACTCAGGGATTGGGAATGTGCAAAACACACAGGAAAACAGATGAAATAACTTAGGAAAGAACAGAAGGTAAACAAGCCAACTGCTATATGTCATGGGCACCGGGTGACATCTATGGCCTGACAAAAGTACTGGAGAATCCCTAATACTCACTAATGACTCTGGACTCATTTTTACTCTACAGCCAGCAGACTTACAGCTACAAAATGAAGGGGAAGTGAAATTATAGACATGATACACTGTGATCTATGATCATCATAAGTAAGAAAATCAGAAATCCTTCAAATAGAAGGGGCCTATTATGCCTGCTCCTTTTGTTTACCTCTTTTTTAATTTCCTTTTTTTTTTCAACTAACATTACATATCACAAGCCTCTCCAACCTGTGACTGACCCTTCAAGTTGGAAAGTGGATAAAGCAAACTACCGAAAAAGTATGAATTAAAGGTGTAGATAGGAGGGATAAAAACAAGATTGATTTTTTTTTTTTTTAAGGTATATGTGTATGTCTATAGTTCCAAAACTACTCAGCTGTGAAAGCTGCTGAGAAATTGAAGGAAAGAAAGTGCCTGGACTTTCCTCTGTTCATCCTATCTAGTCTTCTGTACCTCAGCCCTAGGGATAGCTCTTAATGATGAAAATGAGGTTGCATTAATTTCACTTTGGGATCAACCAGGGGAAGGACACAGCATATTAGTCGTCGGGGCTGGCTTCTCTTTTATATTCATCTGCATGCATTAACCTTCATCTTATTTGTTGAGTTAGGTTGCTTTTTGTATATCATGAATAATTTCATTAAGCATTAAAATTTACCCACACTGTATCATTGGATATTTTTATTTTTAAAATATTTACAATTTGTAATGCATAATAAATATGTAATAGGCTGGGTATGATTTCTCAGGGTTTCCTCTTATCTAAGTCTGTCATGTCCTATAACCTTTCTTGGTTTATACAGTATACAGTGCCTTAGCGTCAGTGCTATTATCATGGGTTGATGGCAAAAGGACAGCTATCTTGACACTCTCCACTCACTAATCACTTCTATTTTGATTTTATTAGCATATGAATGTTTCTGGATGTATGCAATATCAGTGGAAATGTATTAAAAATACTTGTCAGTGTCCTTATTTTGAGGGTTAGAATCATAAAATCACGGAGGGAGGAAGTTCCTCTGGTTGCATATGATGGCAGATTTCTGGCCATAAAAAAAAAAGGCAGTGATACACAGATGATTTTAGTAAGGTGCAGTTTTTAAAACCCTGGGCTTTTTTTTTTAAAGGAATTGCCTTTGATTCTAGAAAGGAGGAGAGGAAAGAATAGCTGGGGAGATTTATACATTTTAAAGAATGAATGGGAATTGCACAGTGTCGAAATAAGAAGTTGAATCTAAATCCTCAAAATTTCCAACTCAGAAGAATATTAGCAATACAGGGAGAGAGCTGACTATGCGTTTGCAAACCACTACAAGTGGAACCTCACAGTAACAACATATCAAAGTCTACTCTAAAAACAACAACAGTGTAGGATAGAACCAGTTCTGATGAAACTACAGAATTTAGGACGCAAAGCTGTGTGTACCTGACCTGATCCTGTAGCAAACCGTGATGTACACACACATTCGAATGTACATCAGGCACTTAATTCAGCAAGGTTTTAATCACATGATGTAAGAAGATGAATGATCTAGCTAAAGTCAATTGGAGAGTAAATTAGGTAGCCTTAAACACGCTGCTGAAAGAGGATTGAAGTGTACTTCATCCTTGGTTTACATGTTGAAACATGTTTTACAATAAGTGTAAAAGAAAAATAATTTTATTTTATGAAACACTAATCTTGGCATTATATTATGTTGGAAAGATGCTGGATTTACCTTATGATCGAACATGACTTAAAAAATTGTTTTGATTATTTTTTTTGTTGTTTTTTTTTTTTAAGAAATGGCAGCAAAATCAAGAAGGAAGTTCTTGGAATACCTTCTAACCAATAGCTACCTACCTGGGAATGTAAAATACATAATGAACTTAGGATAAAGTAGCCATGAAATGGAACAGTATGTAATCCTCAGGAAAGAAGAAAGGGCAACAAAAGGTAAAAAGGAAACAATGAGTTTAGGAAAGACTGCAATAGCTCTGAAATTTAGTGGAGAAGATAATTATAAGAAAGAACAGGATTCAGGAGCAGAGTTTATCTGAAAACAAAAAGTAATAATTAGAGGACTAATAAGGTTAATTTTAAAGAGACAAAGGAATTCAAAGAGAATAACCAAGATCAAGAAAAAATTCTGACAACTGTTGAATGAGTCAGGGATTTTTAGCCTGAAAAAAAGAAAACAGAATGTAAAGTAAAGGACTGGCACAACAGGTGATAGAAGTGAAACTGCAACAGGAAGATTTAGGTTAACAAGTGGGAAAAGTTAATTGTGAGGCTGATGAAATACCCTGATTGTGGTGGATGGTTTTGAAATTTTTGTGGAAGATTTGGAGAATATACTGGATACTTTTTGGTTGGGAATGATATTAGAATACCTGATCTTTTTTAGTCAAGACAATATTTAGTATAAGACAACCTCTTTAGATACTTCCACACCTGTGTTTTCATATTATCTTAAACTCAAATAAACAAAACTAAAAAAAGGAAAAAAAATTCAAAACAAACAAACAAAAAATCCCCCCAAAACCCACATCAACTATGTTCTTCTACATGAAAACTTTTTGGGAAAAAATAAAACGTAATCAGAAATGTTGGAATGTTTTGTTTTGACATTTTCAGTCAAAACAAAATGCTTCCAGATTCCCAGATCAAAATATTTAATTTTGGAGTGTTAAATTAAATGAGAATGTTTCATTTGGAGTCAGTTCAATAGTAAACTGCATCTGGTTACAGTACTGTGGTGCCTTATAGGAACAGAAATGGAGTGCCAAATGCCCTCAATCCTCCATGTAAAGCATAATTCTTTACTGGACTATATCTTTTATAATGCTGATTGTAATATGTTTCCCATAATATATACTATAGGCCAAAACCAAGATCAGAGAGCCTGTATGATATGGTTCAGCCCAGCAACCCAATTTATTTATGAGAAAATCTACATTTCTAAAGTAAAACCAATACATAAAAAATGACTAGAAAACCCCTAGCTCAATAGAAAAAGTTACTTCAATTTTTCTTTTCACAGAAGCTACAGAAAAGGAGACCTAGTTTTAAAAATAATTTGTTATAGCAAATAAAAAAAAAAAAAAGCTATTTTCATTTTAGGTATTGTTTCTGGCATCAGTGTAGAACAGGGTTTTTTTTCATTTTATTTCATTTTTTCAGGGTCTTTTCGACCCCTTCTTTGTCTGCCAAACAGACAGACTGCCAGAAGCAAAATGAGAGTAAAACAAGTAACTGCCAGAGCTTCTTTATGCGTTCACTGACTTGTGCACAGAATCCCACAGCTGAGGTCTCCAAAGGGATTTGGATACCTAAATCCATGTAAAAACCTGGACCTTAGTCTATTAAAGAGTCTTTTAGCATAGATCTGCCTCCTTCACTCATTACTTTCTGCCTCAGGACCTGCAGGGAGTATTGTTGTCAATGTGTGCTAACATCTGGCCCTGACTAATTGGCATTAGGGTAGGAAGTGACAAACAAACATAACTACAGCTCCTCAGAATATTCATCGCAAATAATTTATGCAACTAATTTAGTCCCCCTCCTTTTCTTTTTCCATTTCAGGAATCTGCAAGGGTGGAATGTGACCTTTATGGATTAGTGTCTTTGCACTTGCTCATTGAGCAGTTTGTGTGAACAATTCTGAGCCTATGGATTTCTTGCAAGCTGCTGGCTATGAATGTCCACTAATCCTGATTCACTGTTCATGGCATATGATTGGTCACCTCTGACACCCTTTTTTTTATTTCCCCCCCTCCCCCCTTCCCCTGCTTGTTGTCTAATTGGTTGACACCAGTGTTATAAATAGCAGGGAAAATGGAGTGAATCACAGAGGTTTTGTGTCTGTGGGAAAAGTGGGGGCTGAAATAGCAGGAAACAAATTGCTGTAGGGATTTTAGAACATTATTTGCCTAGTTACACACATTTGAGCTGTAAAAAGAGTTCTGTTCCTTCCCCACTTGACAGAAAGAGATAGACAGCTCTTTAGCATTCCTTGCATCCAACTCTTTCCTGTCACATTCCTCCAAAGTCATCATATTTAAAGGCAGTGCTGTTGGGAGACATTTTATTCCCATTCATTATGCAGGCAGTAAGCTCTTTTGGAAGCTACCTTACCTCTTACCATGCACATATACCCCACCTTGCATTACAGGATCATTACCTCAGCTGAAATTTCTACCTGTTTTAGTGATAAACCGAAAAAAAGAGCAGCATGTAGTCTAATTCCTCTGCAGTTGTTCTTATTTGCCTCTCACCAATGTGCTCTGATTCATAAACCTTCTCCTAGTTCTTTAGTAAACACAAATAAACTGAAATTTTATATATGTATAGTATATATATGTATATATATAGAGAGAGAGATACAAAAATATAAATAACAACCCAAAAGTAACATACCCTGGGAACAAGTAGGAAGAAGTGTGCAAATATGAACAAACTGCTGTTTAAAGTTCTATTCGACCAAATACATTTGAAGGGGAAAAAAAATCCTTCTTTGCCCAGTTTTAGTGAGGATATGAAAGCACTGGAGCCTGTGTAACTCAAGCCTATAAAACCAGTGAAGAATAAGGACTGCCAGCTAATACCAGCCCTCTGTAGGCCCAGCTGAACCAGTGGTCTACAGGGAAAAGACAACTGAGTTTATTACCTATCCCCTGAGCCATCCACTCTTCCCTAGGGAGGCTTTTTGACATCAGTGGCTTAACTGAAACATATGAATTAGAGTGGAAATTGAAAGTATTCAAATATAAATTAATTTACACCCAAGGGTTATTCATGCCAAATAGCAATAAATATGCTGGAAGTAAAAAAGGCTAATTTGAATGAATATGAGTGGGCAAAAAGCAATCAAGTGCAAGAAAGAGGCATATGCAAAGTATAAAACTTTGTCTAGAGGAGACAGAACTGAAAACATTACAGTAGAAAATTATTGTTAAAAAAAAAATTAAAAAAGGAATCCTGTGACAATGTGGGGCCATCTTTCTGTGTTTTGGTGTTGAACTGGCATTGCCAGACCTGCCTCGTTCTTCTGCAATCTCCAAGACCTGGACATGGTCTTTATTTAAAATCAAAACTAGTTTCACCCAAGATTCTAGTGGACACGGAATCTTAGGCCTTGTTGCTAGTTGTGAAGGGAAAGAGTGACTGATATCAGGATAGCAATGAGAAAGGCTGTTAAGAGTCAATGATGAGAGTCAAAAAAAACCATCCAAAATGGGACTACTAGCAAATCCTGTCAGTTCTCTTAAGTGGTCGTCTAGAAGTCTAGCTGGCACTCCACCTGATGCTTTTTGTATACAGGCATGAGGATTTCACTGTGCATATTTTCTTTATAAGGTCAAGAGAGACCACCAATGCCTCTGTTGAAGATCTGCTCATAGTGGTTTGCCCTTAACTGATTCTGAGTCTTGGGGCAGATGGTAGATTATTTACAATGACAGAAATGTGCCATTTCTGTAATTGCACAGGAGCAAAAGAAGATGCAATTTTTATCACTCTGCCAGAGTAATTAGTTACTTGCTTCCATGAGTAAATTTGTACTTGCAAGACAAAAAAAGAAAAAAGAATATTAGTGGGAAATTGAATTGGAGTAGAAGAACAAAGTGGAGAGACGCTAGGGCTAAAATTAGAATTATTTTGCCTTTACTAGGATAAATCACCTATGACCTTGTATGAGCTAAAGGGCTGAATAACACTTTTTTTTTCACTGCCATTCAAAAACAATAACTGAAAATATTTCTCTTCATATCACTTAGTCTTTTAAGAAAGCACAACTTCTATGTTTTGGGCCTAAACTACTTGTCTGTGTCTGATTAATTAACGTAGAGGCTTTCCCAATATTCCCCACAGATTTTGTCCCTGGATTTGATTAATTTAATTAAAGATCACCAGCCTTTACTCACCCAAGAGGCACCATGTCTAACATGAGGAATAAAATTTTTTTTTTAAGAAGTAATAGGAACGGCTGAGGGACACAAAAGAAGCAGAGTAATTTTCCTATGTTTTGGAGGTAGCTTTTGAATAATCTGATGTGGAACCCAAGTTTCCTGTATTTGGGCAGATGAGCAGTTACAGACAAAAACAGAAGATGGAAAATAAAACAAGTTAGCAAGAAATGTCTGGATTTGTAGTCAAAATGCCTTTGTTAATTGCTGTACCTCTAGCATAATTTCAACATATTAAATCACAGCTTTTTCCACAGGTTCAGACACTAGCCAGAATTTGACAGTATGTTCACATAAGGATCTGCTCCAATTCACAGTGGAGAAGCCTTTCTAGGAAACACTATTTTCCTGGATGCACCTGAAACTGAATTTGAAGACCTGAGATTTATTCTTGGTGTCAGTAATGTCCTGCTGCATGACTTTGGTTAAATCTTATTCCTTATTCTTTCTGTGTCTCCTCTTTTCACCGCTTGTCTCCTTCTTTACTCAGATTTTCCCTTGTGATGTCTCTGTGAGAACTGCCCTCTCACAATGGAGGCCTTTTTCTTGCTTGAGGAGTGTTCTCAGTTATTGCTTCATGATTTCGAGGCATCTTTTTAGGATTATATGCATTTTAATATTTGGTTCATAGCAGGAAAACTGATTCTAAGAGGGAGACAAGACAAGAGCTGCATCTTCTGCTCTGCATGTAAACGACAATAGACAGAGACCCAGGAAGATAAGGTGGCTAAACTCTCCAAAATCAATGACGTTTTCAAAGATACAAGCGTAGCAACATGGCACCTGCTTTCCTTTCTGATAGTCCCGGCTTATTGATGTGCCTTGGAAAGCATTCTTGCAACACCCAGGCCACTTCTGACTCTGCCATGGAGGCCACATCTGATTCTGCCATGGTTTCCAACATCAGTGACACCATAGACTGTGTCTGATATGCACAGGCTGACATACTTTTCGAGACCTCTCAAGATGTCTGACACACTCTACCGTGTTTGGCTTTTATTAGTACTTTACCTTCATGCTTGTTTTTTCCCTCTTCCTCCCTTGCTTTTACCGTCTGTTTTCAGAGAAACACATGCTGATAGAATGAAAGTAAATTGTTCAAAGTCTATTTGAACAAGGCAAGTTAATTTTAGGATTGTTTGCTACATGTTTACACATCCAGCTTTCTGTGGAGGGCTTGAGCTGTACAGCAAATGAGTCTAGACATGTTTTTATTTGGTTCTCCCTCTGCTTCTTGCCAGGGCAGCTGAGGATTCATGCTGTCTGTACCATCCCAGCCCAACTTTACACCCATTTCAGCTGGCCTCCTGTATCAGAATGCCTGCACCTGTGTTTTCCTGGGTTTGGAGAACAGTGTGAGTATGGTCAGCCAAGTGCTGGCACTGAGGATGTCACAATTTCCTTAGTCTTGATCAATAAGCATGCTTTTCTGTCTTTGCCTTGCTCCTGCAGCTTAGCTCTGCAGAGCAGCAGCTCACAGAGTGCCTGTATCTCCTCTGGATACCCTGCTGTATAAGAGGATTGTGTTTTTTCCTCTTCTCCTTCAAGATAAGCTGGGGTGAAGACAATGCTTTGAAAACAGATGCAATATTCCACCTGTGTGGAGTGAACACTAAGAGAGAAATGAGCTATAAAATCACCCCATACCCTCAGTTATGGAATTAAATTCCATATGCTTGCTGCCCTCTAATTCCATGCATACTTTCCGGGTGTGTCTTACAGATTTAAGGAGACCCGTTACAAAGAGGCTTTCTCTCATTGCTATTCCTTCCTTTTACCCTTTTTAAATTTGGGAAAGGCAAGAAGGCCTCGCGGATTCTCCTTTTGTTCTTGTCAAGATACTATTGAACAAAATTGGGGATACACTGGGAAAAAATTCCCAGCATTGCTGACAAATTCAACAGTGAAAACAGCTCTATGTAGTTCCTGTAGTCCTGATTACCATCTTGCACTGGCTGTGAAAACCCTGTTGTGTTCCGTGTAGGCATATGCCATTCCCCTGGACTCCTGATCAACTTTGGATCATCCCTGTAGCCAGCATGTTTCATGAGAGAAACAGAGCATTAGGCCAACTGTAAAACTCAGAGCAGTTGTCTTTCTCTACTAACTTCAGTAACAGCAGCAGGGATAAAGAAATTAAAACACCCTGCCCTGCCTTCCCCTTCCCTCTCTATTCCCACTCTTCCGCTCCTATCCCTGTCACCTGAAATAAAGGACAAATCTGTCATTAAATATTTGTAAATGCTCAGCTACCTGATGGCAGCTGTTTTCTAACTGTATTGGGAAGCAGAGAACAGATGCTCACAGGAGCTACACCAGTTTTTTTGGGATTTGGTTAGAGTTTGTTGTTTGTTTTGGTTTGGGTTTTTTTGGTCTGTTTGTTTTGGGTTTTTTTTCTGTTTTTTTCCCTTCTTTCAACATTATCCTTTCTTCTTCTTCATTCAGTAGGAAAAGGAAAGCAAGACTTTGATGTTACATACTGCTCATTACTCAGTAGTCTTCTACTCCCAGCAAACTCTTAGGATAGGTAATGATTGCTTTTTGCTTTAATAAGTGTTAACTAACCAACTGGTCATTACCACAAGGTAATGACTAGTTAGGAAAAGGGGAGGAGTTGATATTATTGGCATGGTACTCTGGTTTCTAGTGAATTTCAAGAAACTGAGATTCTGTCATACAACTTCTTATAATTATATTTAACTAATCAGTCCCATAATTTCTCCTATTTGTTTTAGCTAGACTAGAAAAGGTCAATGCCCTGGCAAGCAATGATTTGCAAATAACAGGTGCAGCCAGTTTCTACTATGCTGCCATGGGACACTGCTCTGTCACTTTTATTTACTGAATCAATCCACCAATGTCCAGCAGGAGAACAACAGTTAAATGGCCATTAATTGTAGGCTGATGTGCAGATGAAACAAATCTCCAAAGGGATGGTAAACCTTTGTTCTTTAGTCTCCTCTAGCTCACACAATGGGATTAGCAGTAAATCACTCAGTGTTTCATATTCTTATTAGAAATTTACCATGCTGGTCATCCCAGGTGACTTATATCCAATCAGGACTTTTTTTTTTTTGGTGCAGTTATTTAAGACTTTCATGGTTAAACTAGCAATTAACACATAAAAGCTAGTAATGTACATGGTGTATCTCTGATTGTCTCATTTAGAGTTTCAGGGGTAGGAATTGTTACAGTTGTTTTAGAAATGTCTGTCCAGGAACTAAATTTTATTTCCTTTTATTACAGGCTTTGATTTGTTTAGTTTCATACTGTGCCTCCTTTTAAGTTTTAAGGGTGCACACTGAGCCTTCAGAAGTAGGAGTGACTGAATTGATGGGAGCTGATGCAATGGCACTTCAAATGCCTTTCAGAAATCTCACCAAAGCAAAGGCCTTTCGCTCATCCTGTGTATCCTAGAAAAGTTAATGATTCCATAAGATGACCACAATCTTGGAGGGTTTTGGATTTGAGCCTTTTAAGTACAGTTCAGTGCATGCATGGATGCGGCAACAGCCCTCCCAAAAGGAAACTGAGAGGTAATGAGATGATACCCTCCCCTCCTCCACTTCCTGGGCTAGAACAGAAAGAAAGAAACAGAAACTGTGGTACATGGGACTTCAGGGGCTTTATTTAATTATCCTTATTGAGACAGTTACATTTGCAAAACAAGAAAAGGTGCCTATCTGAGTGTGGCAGGCACCACTGACAAACACAATATATCAAAGCAGAAAGAGCAACCTCATAATGTACTATATTTCTAGGTAACCTCACAGCTGAAACAATCAACTAAATTCCCCATCTCCCTCACCTAGTGTATCATCCCTAATGATGCTTGTTTCTTCAGCAATCTTTTCAAAGAGAAGCATTTTGAATTAGGCCCTTGTTCAAAGCTCAGTGTAATCAAGAAAACTACCACCAGTATATTAACCTAAGACTAATATGTTTGCTGAAAAATCATCTTCTTTTTCCTACCCTGTCTCCTATTTGTGCATCCACAACCTTGTGAAAAGGCCGTGTGTTTATTTATGTATACTTATGTTTGTTTATTGTAACCACTACCACTTTTTACTGGAAACATCCCTTTTCTAATGCATGATCTATATTAACAAACTTCATATCTTTTTATACTACAGCACTCACTATTTAATTAGGTAGAAATTTTGTACATTCTCCATTTTCTTTCATCTTTGAATAGTAATCTGAGAAAATCTGTGATATCTCCAAATACTCTTTCCACAGTCTTCAGTTTGAAGATTGACAGTCAACAACTCTTGAACTTGGTCCTGATTTTAGAAATCTACTTCTTGGAGGGCTTATCAGGTCAGAGAAAGGTCCATCACCACTGGTTTAAGCTGAGAGTTTCCCTCTCTTTGCTACAGCTGGTCAGCTGAAACTTCCTATGTGCTCTCCAAAGACATCTGTTTAGAGTCATCTAGGTCCTCTGTGAAAATGTGAATCATGGAGAATCCACTCACACTTCCTGATGTTTTCCTGATGATAGTTGCTACTGCAAAGTTCTCCTGTTCTTAATTATTTCACTGTATGATTAATTGATATTACAGCATTGCACCAGTCTGAAATGATATGGTACCCTTTAAGACCATGTCCCAATGTCTGGCTCTAACTCTCTGCAGCCATGTGCAGGCAGACGGCAAAACGCATTTCTGAATCTCCTCTTTTATCTATCTCTGACTTCTTGTGAAATGGGAAAGGAAATACAACTCTACCTCTCTTGTACATTGTGTGAAATGTTCAATATTTTAATGATAAACCCTTAAGCACCTAGGAGAGTTAAAAATCTGATTTAGAAATATTCTTTTTCTATTGATTCCAATTATTTTAATTGGATAATTAAAGAGGTTGATACACTCTTGGCAAACCATTCTTCTAGGCACCCAACAACTTTTTAAACAAGATTGAAAGGCAGCTTATGTTTACATAAAAACATAAACACATGTGTTTACCCATTGGGAAAGCAAGCCCTAAGCCTTGTAATGGAGTTAATCTGAATTAAAAAATGGATGATACTAAGAATCTTTCTGGGCTGAAAGCACATATTACTAGGCTATGTGGGACTTCTCTTCAACCAATACTCCCAAGTCCTTCTCCTCAGGACTTCTCTCAATCCATTCTCTGCTCGCCTGTTCTTCTGCTTGGGATTACTTTGACACACATGCATCATATGGCACTTGACCTTTTTGAACTTTATGAAGTTGTCACAGTCCAGCCTCTCAAGCCTGTTCAGGTCCCTCTGGATGACTACTTCCTTCCAGTGTGTGACCACACCAGTCAGCTTGGTGTTGTCATCAAACTTGCTGAGGGTGCCCTTGATCCCACTGTCCATGACACCGAAAAAGATTTTAAACAGCACTGGTCTCAATGCCAACCTAGATCTTAGAAATGAATGCATTTGTTCTGCCAAAAGTAAACATCCATATGACTAAAAATAATACAACAGTTTCAGAAGACACCTTTTCTTCTAAGTATAGGCAGCAACAGTGTAGAGGTCTTTATTTGACTCACTCATCCTATGACTTCTCTCTGATCAAAGAAGAAGAAGGTGTTCTCGTATTTTATGACTTAAAGTGGCAATCTAAATTATGTCCCCAAATCATCTAAATTATGCCTCCAAAGGGTCCATTAATATTCATGGATTATAAACAGCTTTTCTGAGACTTTCTGAGAGGTAGCTGAACTGGAAATATTTTGGCTACCGGAAAACTCTGGAAGTTGCTAAGTTTAATATTTTTCCAACCTTGGATGTTCCATCCTAATGTCTGGAGTTCTCAATGGAGGCTGGGGCCCCATGAATAAAGAATCACAAAATTATAGAAACTATAGACCTCTGGAAATCCTTCATTGAACCTTCTGCTCGTAGTGGGATTGTTGCCATCACTAGATTAGATCATACACGGCCTTTTCTTGGAGAATTATGAAATCCCTCAAGGAAAGAAAGAAAGAAATCCCTTTCTTGGCCCAGTGGTTTTCTACCCTCCTGACAAAATAGGTTTTCAAAATGTCCAGCCTGTTCTCCACCCCAGCAAGCAAGTAAGCAGACAAGCAAATAAATCAAGAAATGAAAAAACGAACAAACAAATAGGTGTATAGATAAATTTGGCTTTTGTGATTCTTATTCCATATTTAATTTTTTGCCATAACAAAAAGTTTGGCAATGTCCCCTTTTTGAAACCTTTGGCAACTGTGGTTGCTACAGCTTTGTCCCAGTCAGAGTACCATGGAGTAGATTTCTACCAAAATGCAGAAATATAGATCCCAGGGCTTAACAGCACATTGAAGGGAGTGTCATAGGTAACAGACTTATTGCATTCTATTGCATTCCTTCCCCTCTTTCTCCCTCCATTTTCTTTCCATAATGCATTCAGTTTC
Source organism: Cephalopterus ornatus (assembly GCA_013396775.1). NCBI lineage: Eukaryota > Metazoa > Chordata > Aves > Passeriformes > Cotingidae > Cephalopterus > Cephalopterus ornatus. Next base: position 14,035 of record VZRE01005676.1, on the reverse strand, counting down.
TCCGCTCTTAAGTATCAAGGATACAATTATCCTTGAGACATACTACAATGATGGCAGAAAGAATGTCACATTTTTTAACGTAGTGTTTCCATGACCAACATACACAGTAGTTTGAATATTAGCTTGGCAGTGGGACACATGGATATGTTCCCTTGGCCTGTAATAAATTTCCCAAATAACCTTAGGAAAACCATGTGGGCTCCCTTTTTCTCTTCTGTGAAACTGAATAATCAGTCTGATCTATGAAGACAACTGTAAGGTTAAACACATTTATAAATACAGAGTATTATTTTCTTCGGTTGATTTCCTTTTGATGTAGGTTGATTCATTACAGAGAACTTGACAAATCACTCTTCTGATCATAAATATTTTTATGACAGTTCATAACATTAGGTAGAACTTAAATTAGAAAAGGATAATAATGATTTTTTTTTTCCTTCATTGTTAATTTCCACTCTTCCATAGCTTTATGGTAGTGATTTGCTAAGTCACAAGAAAGCCAGACCTCTGGTCTCCGGCAGTTCCCTGGACAGATGACAAATAATTACTTTCTAACAACAACTTTTTCTTATGGGCATCTCTTTGTATTTTTCAGTACTGGCACCCATTAAGAAGTGAGGTATAGATTTTCTTTAAAGCTTGGATCACATAAAGCAGCTAAGACAGGTTTGGGAGGATCCTCTACTCTTGGAAATTCTTATGTCATTGTCACACGCAGTACATGAAACATCCATCAACTTCACACCAGAAACAATATTCTCCTCCTTTGAAAAGATGGTCCTAAGGGTTTGCAGCATGTGTCCCAGAAGACTAATGATGAGTACTGGTTTTTGATTGATAGAAACTGTCTTTTTTTTTTCATGAAATCGTATATGATCAGCCATGGAAGCACAAAAAATCCATCACTGCTTAGGCAGGAGGGGAGCAGAAAACAGGGGCACTTGGTGCAGCACGAGTGGTCAGACTTTGCCCAAATAATTTGAGGATCGTATTGGTAAGTTGCCAAGAGCCGAAGGGCTGCATTGAATTTGCATTAAATAGAGCAGATGGCATCAGCTGCCCTCAACTTTAATGTTGAAATGTGGCCTACAGAGCAAATCTGTACAAAACTTTTCTAATTAAATCTGAAACAACATGCCTCGTCTATTCCCCGGTAGCACAGCCTTTCTAGTGGCATTTCTGCAGTTCTGCTTCTAACCCAGCCAAGAGAGACAATGGAAGGACTGCAAAGAAGTGAAAAATACGAACACAGAGAACAGTTATATCCCAAATGTTTTTTGAAGCACCAGATGAGAATGAGTGGACTAGAATTAATCTCCATTTATCTTTACAAGGTAGTGTTCTTTGTAATAAAAGTGTGCTATTGTACTGATTAAATGAGAACTTCTGGACAAACCAAGCAGAGGTACCAATGAAGTCTGGTCAGAGGTAGAATGAGGGAAAGTCGTATTTCAAATCAACTTTAACATTCATTAGATAAACTTGGAGAAGCCAGAAAAGCCTAACACTTTCAAATTTGCCTGTTTTACCATACATAAAATGAAATAATTTGCAATAGTCAATAAACCATGCTTTAGCTGTATTCATGCACTTCATTGACAGACTGTGTAAACATTTCCCACAAGAATTAAACAGATGACACCACAAATAATTCTATTACACCAACAATTTCTGACAACAGCTGTTAATCCACTCTCTGCAGTGGAACTCAATAGCAGGTAATGGTATTTAGCAGTTATGAAACCAACCCACTTTTATTTCCTGGGAAAAAACTTTTCAAAATGTTTACTTTACTTATTTATTTTATTGTCCAGTACCTTAGCGAAGAGCATACTTTCCTCATCCCTGCTTCTCATAAGAAATGAGGACATAAAATTATGCAACCATGTTATTATTATTTTTAATTATTATCATGCATTTGTGAAACAATAATTTACTTGAATTTTAACAGTCAGAACCAGACATCTGCATCTGGTGAGATTATGTGCAAACATATATTTTAAAAATAATATGAAGGGAAATGAATAACTAAGCCAAAGTAAAATCTGTTTTCATTCAATGCCTTTCTGCAGGAACATTTGAGCCAAATTTTCCCTTGGTAGAATTCCACCAATGTCAGGATTAAATAAGGCCATTTTTTGTTTCTTCTGTGGAACAGATAGGGAGAATATGCGTCTTTTTTAGTTTATAAATAAGTGGTCAATAAGGTAATTGAGTGAGGACAGAAGAAAAAAGGTTGTGAATAACTAAAATTGATTTTTACACATAGATCCCTGAAATAACATTAACCATTTGAGCATTGCACTTTATTTTTGTCTTAAGTTACCTCATCTAATGCACCGTAATAGTCAATAAGATACAGTTGACTGAAGAAAAATAGAAACAGCCAAAAACTCAAACCAAATGCCAAAACTTCTGGATGATGCTAAAGCAAAACAGGAATAAGAGAAGGATATAAATAGAGGTGGAAATTCAATTCAAACCACTCTTTTCACCTCTTCCCTGTCTCAGTGCAAGTAACTTCCATGTTAGAGATAGAATAGGACAAAAGAAAAGGAGCAAGAACTTTTGCCAAAAGGTAAGACTGGATCAAGCACTGTGAGGCTCCTTCTCTGCCCCCCTTGCACTAGGCGCACCTGCACATCTGCCAAATTCATCAGGGAGGAAGCAGTAAGACCATGGAAGAGAGGAGAGAAAATTGCTGCCCTGGTGAATTCAAACAAGAGAATCCAGCTGCAGTTCTAACAGCTGGTTTGACCAAAGTAAGCCACTTCCAACACAGCCGTGAACCCTGGGGAACTAGGGTCTAAAAGGACTGGGCAGCACCTGGAAACACCTTTTCAGCATTCTCATTTCAGACAGGGGTAGAAATTTCATTTTTTACTGATTTAATTGCCCAGGCAGGAGTAAATGAGATTCTTACTCTAGAGTTACACCAGCCACCTTCCCTATAGTGAAAATTAAAAATACCAGTACAAAAGTTGCATGTGTAAAAAACTTGACATTTCATATAGTGATATGCTTTAGAAATGTTTTATTTTACTATCAAAGCTGCTGTTATTGACATGGTACTGTTTTTACAGCAAGCTTGATCTTTTAGGGGAGATCTGTCTTCTATTAACAACTCTTCTATCACAACCCTTTTAGATAGTATGACCAAATGGCACAGTGTATTATTTGATTTAATTGTTTATTTAGAAACTGTTTGTTGTATTTCAGCCTTTTCCACAGTCTTCTAGTTGCTTTGGGGTGAAAATTTACTGTTTTGTTTTGAGTTTTCCCAAGGAGAGGAAGACAAGTGAAGTTAAAAATCTTTTGAGTTCAAGGAGTAAGTTCTATAAGCTAAACAGTAATGGGTGAAATTCAAGCTTAAATCACTGGGGAATAATTTGCTGGAGGAGCATCTGGAAAACAAATGTGTAAACAGTTACAGAGGTTAGCTTTTAGAACAAATGATAGAAAGTAGGCTTTAAAAATATTTTTGAAGGCAGACAATGGAAGAAAGAAAGAGAACAAGACAGACACAGGATAAGATCAGGTACTTGAAAAGGAGATTGAACAGTGTGTGCATAGTAGATTACAGTTAAACAAAAAAATAATTTGAAGGAATATAACAGTAATTTTGGATGTCACATCATTGATTGTAAGCACAAATCAAAGCTTGAAAAGGGAAAGAGAAATATAGCTTGCAAATTTTCTGTCATTTTTTTCTTTAAGCAAAAAGAAAAGTTTAGATGAGCAAAACAAATTCTTACACAGAAGGAAGTCTAGTTTAGCACAAAAAAAAAGTTTTCAAATTGTTCAAAGGATTTAAAAATTTTCAGTGAAAAACTTCAATTTTGTGTTTACAAATAAGCTGCAATTTTTAATATTGGCAAGTAGTTGTTTAAAAATAAAAGGTTAAAAGGAATCTAAGACTTTCCAAATTTTAATTCTCTGTATTTGTCCATTAACAGGAAAAAGCATATCTCTATTAACAATTTTGCTAGGAGGTTGTGTGCATCATTTTCTGATTTCAGTGGGAAAAGCATTGGATTGATTCCCTCCAGTATCCACCCCAAGCATTTTAACATGCAGAGGTGCTCCCAATGTTTACTGCACTCTGAGTTCTGCAACCTGTTGTCTAGACTTAGATTCCTGAATAAACCACAAAAACTAATAAAATTATAATTTCTATTAATCTTGACTGTGACTTTAAAGAGCCAGAAGTACCATTAAATGGAATTACTTCTGGAACAGTCTTTATCACACTGCTAATATCTTCTTCCCTCCACTGACAGTAGTTGAAGCCCAGAGGAACTCTGATCTCGTGCTTGACTGTCCTTAGGAGGTTAACTGGGATGACATAACATTGTTCTTTTCGGGAAATTTCATCAGAAGTCTTACCTGAAGAGATGAGTGACTTCAAAATCCATTTGTAAATATGAACCGCTAGGAAGTTTGTTGGTAATGTTGGAAAATCATGCCATCACTATCCAAGATGAGTTGAATTTTCTCAGGCCATCTGGAGTTAGCCCTGCACGCCTGTAATAAGAATTTTTTTACACAAATATTCAACTATTTGCAGGCTAGAGAAGAAATGAATATAAGCTCAGATATCCCAGTGTGTCTCTCAGCAACTGGTCACTGCATCTTAGAAGTGTTGAGGATCAAGTCCTTCTCTCTCTCCCTCTCTCTTTCTCTCTCTCTCTCCCCCTCTCTCTTATTTGTCATTACAAAAAATATTGCAGTATCAGTCATATATCTCAGTTTATACTACAGTATTTATAACTGATATTTACAGATCCAGATGAATATCCTATTACTGTGAAATCCTTCACACCTAGATGGTATTCCTGCTGTTTTATTTCTTATTTCTGTGTTAGTATGAAATCTAGTAAACTTCATTATTTTACAAGAAGGAAAAGAAGAATGTTTTTCCAGTCCAAGATATAGAAGGCAAAATACAGTGCAGTACTGTAAAGGAAAATAAAGCACCTGTGACAGGGATTTAACAGTCCAGGTATTATTGTTGGACAAAGATATAGCAGGTCTCAAGTTGATTGGTTGTTTACATGCCATTGCTCCCCTGTTCTGTATCTTTTATTGCTGAGACAATTTTTCAATTACCTGCAGAAAACATTTAGCTTGCTTCCTTTGTTTTATGAAAACAACCTTTTTATCATCTTCACACTTGCAAGTCACTGACGTAGGCATGAATTATCAGATGCTGAGCATTGTTTGTGTCCTTTGGTAACCAACACCAATAGGGAAATCTTTATAGTATAAAATTTCTCAAACATCTTCAGAAACCTTTGTCTCTGAGTAAATCCAGAGGTGCATCTGCAGAAGCTCATTAAGGCAAGTCCTGTGTCCCAGCTGCAGTTTAGCAGCATTGGGTAGGTTAACCCAGGAGCCTAAAGTGCTCTGGCATCCAAAATCTGGCACTCGGTTTCATTCTCTGAAACATTCACAATACCGAGCAAGTGAAATCTAGGGAAGTTATATAAGGGTTATGTCCTTAAATACCAATGAAAGTGAGATCCTAAATTCTTAGAAATGAACTTGCACATCTGTATATGCAGATTCGGATACCCAGCTGAATGTGTGCATCAGGGCTTTCAGAGGGAATGGGAGTGCAGGAGATATAGGAGTGCAAATACCAAAGGAAATTTGTTGCAACATCTAAATTTTGGAATGTTTAAGTGTCTTACTCCTAGTTTTTAAACTCTTTGCCTTGAAATGGTGTTCATAGCATTTAATTTTGGCTTTCTAAAACATTTTTTTTTGCCTCATCTTAAGCAAAAAGGGAAACTACTGTAGGTTCATTCAGTGGAGAGAAATCAGCACCACCACAGGATCATTCACCCTACTTTAGCATGAAATGTAAGTGTTGTGAAGGTGTTATATTCCCTCCTTTGTCTACAGAGGAAGATCAGATTATCGATTAAATAAGATAAGACTAAACAGGCAACTTTCATACGGATAAATTTAGGTGAGATGAAAGCTCCAATCTATTCTTGCTAAATTCAGATTGATTCTTTAAATTTAGTATGGAGACTCACAAAGCTTCCTAAAGGGGAAATTGCATATTTAATAAATGAATCACTGTTGTGGTTTGTGCATCATTTTTTTTCCCCCTGTATATAAAGTCAGCATTTTGAAGCCAATTAAGGACTGAATTTCAATAGATTATGACAGATTGCAAACCTTGGGTGTTTCTGTAATTGTGCCCTATATTCAATGGCCCTAGAAAGTGGCCTAGGAGTGGCAAAGTTGCAAATCATTTAAGTGCCTCCCACAGGATAAAATGCCTGGTTGCTGGTGAGAGGTGAGCACAAATCCTAAAATGCCAACATGTGAAAAAGAGTTTATACAAGGGTTAGTACCATTTGTAAAACTGGAGTATGGAATACCAGCTTCGGTGGACTTCTGAATAATAGACTAGACTAGACTAGACTAAACTACACTAGACTAGAATAGAATAATAAAGTATTTTATTGTCTATAAGGTAGTAGCTAAGTTACCTCTGAGTTTACACACAGCTGTAGATAGAATAGTTATCTTCTATTCTGCCAAATGGTGAATTTTAACAATCCAAGAAAACCCTCAGTTACGCAACCTTTCCTTTTATTTTTATCTTTTTTTTTGTTCCCTGATTTCAGTTCTGAAGAAGGATGTCTGCTTTCTTCCAGTTACATTGTTTTTCTTGTCCAAAATATTCTCACGTCACAAAAACTCTATTTTTTATTCTGAAAAAAAAAAAAAAGAAGCATCTCCATTTTAGCAAAGCACAGGTCTAAGTAATCCCTTTTGCCGGGGAAGCTAAAGGATACTCAGACACCACAGCCCGCAATCTTGAAAAAAGCATCCAAAATCAAGACAGTTTTCTTGAAAGATTAACCCAATTCATTTTGGGTTAAGAGCTGGGAGGAAACAAAAGGGTCCAAAGTCAATTCTATTAACTTGATCAGAGCTACACCAGGACTGTGTCTCAAGATCATTATCTTACAAGACACAGATGTCAATCTCATTATGTGATCCAGTGTGTCTAGCACTTTTCTGTATAAATATACTTAATAGACATAGTTTTGACCTTTTGCTGTAAGATTAATAAAAAAGAGATCAGTCTCAGTGTGCCAAGAGGCCTTTCTCAGTCCCATTAAAGGACAATCTTTTTGTGTAAATAAATACATTTCAGCACACGAAAGAAGAAAAATGTTGTCTGAAGAAATGACCTGAACTTCCCCTCCTCCATAAATTATCCGTGCCCCATTTTATTTCAGAAAAAAAAAATCTTCTTATTGCAGAGGGTTATCTGTCTGTACTCATGTCTGTCTCCTCATATCCATATTCCACTAGAATGTTAATGCTTTAAAGTTTCAGCTGTACCTCAGAGACGGATATATTTGACACAGGAATTTTGTTGTACTACAAGGACTGGCCCATGGAATATGGAGCCTTGGGAATTTACATCCTTTGATTTATATGCACTTTTATAGATCACTCTCATATTATTTGAGAGTGATGGGCAATTCAGGATTCATCTATGCACGCTATGGCTTATGCAGTGACTCGAACAACTCCCTTGAGACAGAGTGTAAATAATATTCCTTGCCCATGCAGAAATAAATGGGATTTTGCTACTCTGCTCCCCAAATGTCAGGTGGGTAGGAAAGAGACTGTGAAAGAGCTGAAAAGAGGAGGAAGAGTATGAAACTCAGAGTCCTTCCTTCATTTTTAAATGTGTTTTCTGTGGCTAAGGCTCAATCATTTGACCAGGAGGGTTGCAAATGTAAGAAAGGAAAGTCAAATCTATAGGGCTAGTCTTGAGAGGGTGCATTTCAATATCATCTCTATCCTAGGGCCATCCTTTAATGCACACTCCACTTACATCTTTGGGAGCACAAGGGAAAGGCACTGCAAAGATATTAATTGCCAGCATCTAAAGAGAAAAACATTTTTGCTTTGCTTGTGTGGGTAATTGCAGTGAAAAATCAAATAGAATTCAATAAGGATATTTTGCCTTGGTTAGCAAGTCCAATAGCTAGCACACAATGACATCCAGAACAGGTCTGTGGAGGATAAGGTATCATCTTGGCATAAGCACTGCTCTGTGCTCTTCTTACACTGTCACACCTGTAGCTCTCTCAACTTTGCAGAAAGGTTACAGTTGATTTATTCAAGTGTAAGAGGAGAAGTAGTCCCACAGTTTGAAAATAATGGTACTTGATCGTAATGTCACTTCAGACTATGCACATTCCCTTACTGGTGCCTATTATTAATAACTTGTTAAAAAAAAAAAAGGAAAAGCAGTTCAGAGCGGAGCAATCTCTGCACTGATGAAGCAGTGCAAATTAAAATAGAGGGTTACACCTTACCTCAGTCCCTGAATCTCACAGGCTTTCCTCTGATGCAGCCACATCATCACACAGCAGGATTCGCAGTGAAAATCAAAGTCCCAGGGAGCTAGACAAGAACTTAACTCACCAAATCTGCAGAATCAGCCTTTCATTACAACATTAAAGTTTTCATGCTAGCCACATAAATAGTTCTTTACTGAAAAAGAGCACAAGATTGATTCTTGATACAAACAAACTCTCTACTGGAGTTTCCAGTGGCTTCCACTCAGTCAACTCTTTTTAGAATTGGAGAAAAGGAAAGCAGCATCCAGGTTCCTGCACCTTTTCATGCAAACACGAGCAAGTCTTATACAGGGGTTGTGGTCTCACAACAAGGCACTGAGAAGAGCAAATAAAGAGAGAAGGCACCTTCAGATTGAGATAAACATCCTCAACGTCACTGAAGTCAGAGCAATTCCTCTGCTCAAAGAGAAAAAAAATCAAGAGTAGGAGCTCAGAGAGTCACGTAATGTTAAAAATTTTTTAAGGATCAAGTATCGTCTTTATATCTGTCATCAAGTTCTGCTTACTGACATCACTGGAAGTTGTGCATCCCTCAACTGAATTCCAAATTTTCACTTTTCATCTTGTAAAATTCAATGAAAAATTGAAATGCCCTTTTCAATCTCATGAGCACCAGAATTTTCCAAGCACTTAACCATCCTCTATCATACAATAAACATTTTAAAATAAAATATGCAAAACTAAAATAGAGTACATAATAAAAATAACAGAAAAACCCCAAAGAAACAAACCAAAAACCCCCAGAAAAACATGCAGGCAAACAAATCAAATCAAATCTATTAGCAGGAGAACAGCTGTCTATCAAAGCTCTGTCTTCTTATCTAACCACAGACAAATAAGCAAGACAGCCAAATGCCTCTAGGGCAGTGGCTCCAAGGAGTAGACAAATATCTGCAAGTCTGGAGCTGAAAGGCTGCCATTCCACAAAGGATGCCAATCAGCCCTTGGTCATTCTCCTATGTGAGAAGAGAAAAAATACTCTGTTTCACACAGGTGAATGTCAGCCCAAAGCAAAAGTGTCTAATAATAACCAACCTTCTCCTAGAAAAGAAGTTCAACAGGAAGGGACAAAACAGGCTGAATGTTTATTTGAAGCAGGTTTTTTACCTTGAAACACCAAATCTCTTTCCCATTGGAGCCAATCTTTTTTAATTTAAGTTTAATGAAAGTTTTCAGTAAATGTGTGTGTACTGTACATAGTCAAAGAGTTGCCTGTCCTCTGGTAAAGCTCTTCTAGAGGGGCTTACAGCTGGGAGATGCCTTTTCTTTCTTTCATTCAGTTTTCAAACAACTATTCCATAATTTCCAGTGTTTTCATGTAAATTATCTACACTTGTCAGTCTCCTATATTTATCTTTTGGGTCTTATGACTACTGCACTGAAGAATTCTCTCCTGGATTCTGAAAAATAAGAGATGTTTGCCTCAGCTGTAAATTTTGCTTTGACTATTTCAACTTCAAGGAAAATTGTACACTTGTCAAGAATAAACTTTATTTAACAGAATTATTTTATGGCTAATATAAAATTTATACCAAAATTCTTTTATCAATCAATAAGTCAGATGATCTCATTGCTTTAGGGGTATGATGTTCAGAGCACTCCTCTCTCACATCCTCTTTCTTGCAACACTTCAGATGACTCTAAAAATCTTAGCTTGTGTTTCTTTACTTATAACCCCTATGGCATAGCCAGACACATGTGCTAATTTCGTTTAGCTGTGTAATTGTTGATCTTGTTTGTAAATGTTGCTAAATATATGATTAGGCATAAACTGCAGCAATCTACTCAATACATACAGGCAAATTTTATTATTGCATTCTTTATCTCAAACACTCAGATGAAATCTCCACTTACTCAGTTAACAATTGTCTGTTTTTTACTGCAAGTCTTTTGTTATCAGACTTGAGCTGAAGTCAGAAAGACACCAATGAGGCTAAACTTTGTACACACTATGTGTCCTGAAGAGTTGGTCACCAGGCTCACATATAACCCATAAAACACGAACATGTGTCTAGTATATTCTGACTTTGTTTATGCATCAGTTTGCATCAGTTCTAAAGCATGGCGGGACATCACCTCATTCTGGTATGAATGTTTTGGTTGAGTTAGTTATTATTCAAAAGGAAACCTGGGCCATTTTCTTCATTAATTCACTTCAGGTCAGAAAACTATCGCAGCCAAAATGTATCCATCAGCAGTGGTAGAATACGGTCCATAGGCAGTCTCCAGCTTTACTCTGGACTTGATATCTTACAACTCCAGCCACTCTACCCTGAATCTAAAGGTACCCACAGAACACAAAATTAATTCCTTGGACTCCTGTCTGTGAGGGAGAAGAGTCTGAAGGGAAACATCAACTGATTGCATGCAAGAGGTTGTACACCTGGTAACAAATGCTTAGATTGAGAGGAGAAAAAGGAGAATAAGAGGAAAAAGACAGTTTGCTCTCAGCTGCTAGTTGGAGGTTTCTTAAAGAATCAATCATTGGCCTTGTCGCTTTTATCAACAATGAACTGCCAAAAAAAAAAATCTAATCTCCTGCCTCAGATTTCTAAAAGCAAGGAGGAAGTGAATAAACAAGGAAAAACTTCATCCATTTTAGTTTTTAAACTCACATTTCTTTATGTTTGAAGAAACAAGTGTTTTACATAGACAAGATGTTGACTGCCCAGTTAGAATATTGACTAGTGATAGTGTTCATAGCATCCATTTCAGACCAAAGTTTATGATCTCCACACCTGCTTGGAAGGAAGTGACCTGAATGTATTTTACCACCAGTGGATGCATCCAGAAATTTCAGACACACTTTTGTAGGGAGCATCTGGGACTTCAGAGAAAGAAATTATCTGTTCATAAAATGAGCAAGGTGAAACTCATTCCAGAAATCTCTTTGTAAATAAAATATCTACAGAAGTCTATATAGTTAGGTCAACACAGAATCAGAAAATCGTTTAGGTTGGAAAAGACCCTTAAGATCATTGAGACTAGCTGCAACACTGCTAAGCCCAACACTAAACCATGTCCCCCAGTGCCACTTCTAAAAGCCTTTTGAATATCTCCAGGAATGGTAACTTTACCACAGCCCCAGGCAGCTTGGTTCTGAAAAACCCTCATGGTGAAGAAATTGTCACTAATATCCAATCTCAGTCTGATGTAATTTGAACCCTTTTCCTCTTGTCCTGTTGGTTGTTACTTGGGACAAGAGAACAACTTCCACCTCTCTACAACCTCCTTTCAGGTAGTTGTAGAGAGCAATAAGGTCACCCCTGAGCTTCCTTCCTCCAGGTTGAGCCCCCCAGCTTCCTCAGCTGTTCCTCATCAGATTTGTGCCTTTCCCAGCTCCATTGCTTTTCTTGGGACACGCTCCAGCACCTCAGTCTCTTTCTTGGAATGAAAGGCCAAAACTGGAGGTTCCTCAGCCGTGCCAGCACAGGGAGGGCACTGCCCTGGTCCTGCTGCCACACCATGGCTGGGATAGCCCCGGAGCCTTTGGCCTTTTGTCCCCCTGGAGACACTCTACCTCATGTTCAGCCACAGTCCACCAGCACCCACAGATCCTTTCCTGACGGGCACTTTCCAGCCCATCCCAGCCTGGAGCTGCAGGGGCTTGTTGTGACACAAGGCCAGGACTTGGCACTTGGCCTTGTTGAACTTTGTACCATTGGCCTCGGCTCATTGATCCAGCCTGTCCAGATCCCTCTGCAGAGCCTTCCTGACCTCCGGCAGATCAACATTCCCACCCAACTTAGTGTCATTTGCAAACTAACTGAAGATGCACTTGATCCCCTGGTTCAGATCCTTGGCAAAGACATTAAACAGGACTAGCCCCAAGACTGAGCTCTGGGGAACACCACAGTGACAGTCAGACGGCTGGATGTAACTGGATCCATTCACCATCACTCTCTGCATGTCTATATCCAGCCACTTTGTTACCTATCAAAGACCACACCTGTCTGACATACTGACCTAGGTAGTTGTTCTTGCCATCATGCCTTCATTCTGGAAACATTATTCACTTATTAAGTCCAAATTCCGTGGATATAAGACAGTATGGCTCCCAAGACTGAATTCCAGCATAAATATAATTTCTAAAGAACATTATAGATATACTGACACAAGATCATGTGACCGAGAACTAAATACATACCAGTGAATGTGGCAAACTAAAATTGCCACACTTTGCTCTATTCTGACCATTGTTCAGTGTAATTAAATTGTGGGCTTTCTGGAGTGTTGGGCTTGTCATGGAAGAGAAGTCAGACAAATTGGTTGCTTTTAATATAAGGCAACTATTATTTTTTGAGACTGCTGCTGAACAAAGATTGCTCAGTTGCTGTATGACTAACAGTCTACCTTGACACAACCTGAAATTTTAAATTGCAAGTACCCAGTACTTTTTTGTATCCTATCCTTCTTTGCTAAGTCCTGGAAAGAATTGCTGGTGACCAAATTCTTATGCTGTGCATTTCCTAACTGAAAAAATTACCTCAAATAAAGGTCATTATTTTTTATTCCTTGCAGTTTAATCTCAGGTACTTAACAAGCTCTGCAATAATTTGGAATGATTATCATTCTCACTTGTATTTCTGTAATCTGTGTTTAACACCGTTATTTCTGACATTTACATGTTGCAATTGAATATATATATGTGTGTGTATATATATGTCAATATATGTATCATATGTGTGTATGTGTATACATATCTATATCTCAAGGAACACCAGACTGATCTTATGGGAGTATTTAGAAGACTGACCAATCAAATCAAACCTTAAAACAGAATTCTACCAGATTGATGTTCATTAACAATATATACTATTTTAATGGTTTATTCCTACTCATTAACAATTATTGTCACTGCATATTCAACACAGTTAACTCTTAACAATCAATTCTAAATTAGGTACAAGTACACAATGTCATGGAGCTCCTGTCATTGCAGTTAGTGCTGATGACTACAGTCCTTGATGATCTTAATAGATAAGGTCAAAGCGATCAAGTTCTCTTACAAGGGTTCTCCACCACAGCATCTGAGACCATGTCCTCTTACAAAGTGCTTGGTTTTCTAGAGAGTGCCTAACTCTCACCCTCCAGCTGTTGACTACTTGCTGCCCAAAGATGGTAGGGGGGTGCTGCACTCCCCAACTGAGGTAGGTGTCTTCTCCTATTGTTTGTCTGGGATCACCTTTGTTTCCTTCTTTTCCTTCAGTGAATGCAGTCTTATCATAGTTCTTGAGGTTGTACTGCTTTAATGATCAACAATTGCCCACCAGTGAGTTGTTTGCAGTTCTGAGTCCTCTATTTTTGACCAATACCCACACGTTCAAGGCCTTTGCTGTTATCCCACATTTAAACTGAGACAGTAATAGGGGAAATCTGGTACCAAGATCACACTTACACAACAAGTTCTCTTAACAAGTCCAAGAGGCCAGATCTTGGATATGGCACTGTTAACAGAAAGCTTATATTCAGTTACTAGCACTGGTTACAATATTTCTACAGGCTGTTAGGTACAAAAAATTGCTTATCGAGTGTCCTATTTTAGTGTGTTTATGATTAGTTTAATGTGCTTCTGCTTTCATGGGCAGTCTGTCTCTGATAAATCCAACATATTTTTAAACTGTAAAACA
>VZRE01005668.1:0-14965 GCA_013396775.1 Cephalopterus ornatus | reverse complement strand
CTTTCACTAATTTATCCCGATGTTAGCACATTCTGTCTTGTAACACCCGGGCGCCTGTAGGTTTGTTTCATGGGATCATTACTTACTGATCAGGATGGCTCCCGGGTCTGGGGCTGAAGACGGAGTGTGAAGTTGGGGAAACATTTTTTTTTTTTTAATTACTATGATGATTATTACCTCTCGGTGCTTATTCAGGAATAGCAAACAAACAAAAATCTGATCCTTGATGCTTCACTTCTGAATGTGAAATACTACCTACCAGCTGGTAAAGTTGTGAGGCACAGCATTTTTTTTCTTTTTTCTTTCTTTCTTTTTTTTTTTTTAACAAAGAGGAAAAAAACCTAAACAAACAAAATCAAAAAAAGGACTTCTGATCCGTGTGCCAAACTAGGGGGAGATATGTTATTGACCGATTTACACTGGCTGAGATGATACTTGCTTTCTACTTCTTGATCACTTGCTCTCTAAGTAAGATGAGGCACAGAGTTGTTGCTGAGACGAGTGGGAACAGCATTTTGATTTGCTGGTTTAATTAAAAAATTATGAAGGATTAAAGGTAAGCATTATGCATATATATATGTATAAATATTTCGGCAGTCGACTGTAAAAGGGAGAGATCCCTTTAAAAATCGTTTTAACTAAGCTTTGTCAAACACACACTCATTTGCGGTCACTGAGGCCACCTTGGTGCAGATCACTTAAAGTGTATGTCTTAATCAGTTTCCTGTACAGTCAGTAATACTATATTTAACAGACCTAACAATTTTGTGACCTAGGAGTACCTTAGAAATGCTTTTAGAACTGTTATCTTAAGAATATTTTTTAAAGAGAATTTTTATTTCTTCTCTTTTTTTAAAACCTATGGAGTTTAATATTTTCCAGTAAATATTTGTGTTTATAGGTTGTTTTTAACAGAAGCTGTATCGTGGCAAGGAAAATGAGGTTTCCCACTTCCCTTAGCACTCTCTCCTCCCCCTCCCAAGAGATTAAGTGGAAGGGGGGTAAAAGATAATGTAGGAGAGTCACAAAACTTCAAGGGTCTGGTTTAAAGCCACAAAATCCATGGAATGCAGTGAAGAGTGAATCCGTGTCCTTCCTTTTTTCTCTTTCGTGCCTAGGTGGTGGTCTAAGGGGTTAGATTACAACATGTGCTCCAACAGCTAGGCACCACTTCTAAGACTGTATTTCCTGAGCTTTGTGGATTTGAATCATGTAGTTAATTTTTTCTTGCCTTTTTTTTTTTTCTTTTGTTTCTTTAGCTTTTTAAGAGAGACTCTGAATGTTGGTATACAACTAGATTAAAGATGCTCTGTATAAAAGCATCACAGCCACTGCCTCAGGTTTAGAAAACTTAAGGAAAGAGTGTGGCAATGGTGAAAGATTTCGCTTCCCCTACCTTGCCCTCTTTTTATTGAGTCATGTTATATTCTGGTAACACCTAGACAAGAACTATTTGACTTTTTCCCTCCTCACAGGACAAGGTGGACGTGGACTGCGCGTTGTGAGCCTAAACACACCCTGGGGGAGGAAGACGAGTTGAACTTAAGAGAGAGCCCAACGGAGATAAACGAATGTCCCCACATCTCCAAAGAAAAGTTCATCAGATTTTTACTCTAGAGATCTTATTTTCAGGATGTCATTGAACACTTCCACTGCAGGAAAAGGTGTGGATCCAAACGCAGTTGACACTTACGACAGTGGCGATGATTGGGAAATCGGTGTTGGGAATTTAATAATCGATTTGGACGCCGATTTGGAGAAGGACAGACAGAAATTTGAGATGAATAATTCTACTAATACCACCAGCAGCAGCAACACCAGCTCCAAGGATTGTGGGGCTCTGGCTTCCAGTGGGGCTAATGCTACCTCAGCCTTAGCTGATGGCCTAAAATTTGCTTCTGTTCAGCCCTCTGCTCCCCAGGGGAATTCCTCTCACAAAGAGACTAGCAAATCAAAAGTGAAAAGGAGTAAAACTTCTAAGGATGCTAATAAATCTCTGCCTTCTGCTGCCTTGTATGGGATTCCTGAGATCAGCAGTGCTGGCAAGAGGCAGGAAGTCCAAGGGCGCCCTGGAGAGGCAACTGGCATGAATTCAGCACTGGGTCAAAGCGTGAGCAGTAACCCAAACGGCAATAATAACAACACCAGCAACACCACTACCATTGCCCCTTGTGGAAAAAACAAAGAGGAGAAACCAGGTAAAGTCCTGGGCAGCAGAGGCTCCAAGCGGGATAAGGATGCAGGAAAATCCAGGAAGGACAAACAGCATGATCTGCAGCAGGGCCACCCCAACGGCAGTGGGGGTGGCAGCAGCCAAGTTTCCTCTGGGCACCTCTATGGCTTTGGGGCGAAGGGAGGCAGTGGTGGAAGCAGCAGCCCCTTCCATTGCACCTCCTCTGCTGTGGGGGAGGTGAGCAAAAGTGCCCCGGATTCAGGGTTAATGGGGAACTCTATTTTGGTAAAGAAGGAAGAGGAGGAGGAGGAGAGCCACAGGCGAATCAAGAAATTGAAAACAGAAAAGGTAGGACAAAGCTCCTCTCCACCTCTTCTGTGTTTTCCTGTGTCTATAATAAGTGTCCCTTGACCGTGCGTCTGGCGCCTATGTCCTTCCCTCTGCTGTGTATTTGTGACATGTATCTGTTCTTCCTCTTTTCTTTAAAAAATCCAAACCAAAACCAACCCAGAGACCTCTTCCCTAGACAGAAGACACCATGTTTTCAGTGTTCTGTTCTTCCTAATGATTTCCTCTCCCTGTCCTCAGACCGGGAGAATGTTTCCATTTTGTACGTTCCTTTGATTGTACTTGCCCAGAAGGAGAAACCCTGAGATGACCCCGACTTAGCTGTCCCCAGTTTTAGCAGACAGCAGCGGTATCTGTAGGATGGCATGTGTTCTCAGGCTGTGAGTACATAGCTCAGGCTCCAGGAGCAGCAGGTCTTGTACATGCTGACTCTCTTCCACAACACCGGCAGGCATTTGTGGGCATTCCTCTCCCAAAGTCTAAAGGAACCCCTCTCTCTTCTCTGACTCACTGTCTGGAGCTGAGATTGTGCTTGGGGGAAGGAAACAGGAGGTATCAGCAGAGACCCAGGCTCCACTGTTGCCCTTCGTGGAAATGCAGGATGCTTATCATGTTGGGGCTCCTGTGGTGCAGGAGCCCCAGAGGCCCCAGAAGTTGGTGTAGCGGACTGGGAGGAAGGAGCCAGCAGACAGGCGCTGCCTCTCGTCTTCCTGGAAGGAGGATACTGGGAGGAGGGCAGTGCACTTTGTGCTGAGATGTGTGTGTGCAAAACAGCTTTTGGAACAGAGGGGAGCAGTTTGTCTCCTGTATGGGAGAGTTTTCCTCTCTGAGCTAAGCTGGCTCTTGGATTTGAACTACTCGTTTTTTGAGTGGTCGAAATGTATGAAAGAAATCAGACGGGGGTGTGTGTTTTTATTCCTTTCCATTACATTAAGAAGGATGCTTTCTGTAAGAATAAATGCCCACGACTCTATTTTCTGGGAAAGGTGGCGGGAGAGCTTGTTGTCTTTTGTTAACTGTGGGTTCAAGGAGGTTCTGGTGTTATTGGGAATTGTTCTGTCCCTAGGGCAGAAGGCATCTTCTGGGAGACCTGAAGGTGACTGGTTGCCCAGGATTACAAGTACAATGAATGCTACAGGTTGTTAAATAAAGGTAACCAGGTCTGCCTGAAAAACAAAGCAAACTAACACCTTCCAAATGAACAATCGCGGGCTGTTAAGAGTGTAACTGTATTGTCAGCTGTTGGTCTTATATTACCTGCTTTTACAACTTCCCTGCCTGAATGTTCAGCGATGGGAAAACTTTTGGGTTGGTGTTAACTGTATGGCCTGCAAGCGTCTGGGAGGGCTGAATGTCTGGGGGGCAAGCTGATGTCTTTTTACGATCGGGTTACTGGTTTTTTGTATTTCAGTCATGTTGGAGTTTTTGTAATACTAAGTCGACTAGAAGATTAGATTTGGGTGTTCGTGACATGAGATATTTGTTAGTACTGGAAGATAATTTCAAGGGCTTTTGTTCGAGGCAAGGAACAAATTAAATTTTATATTGTATGCATATTATTGCTTTTCAGATAGCATATCTGTGGTTGAATTTGAATGAGCCTTGTGACCTTTTCTAAATGCAGATGAGAAAACCGGATTGCTGTGTAATTCATGTGTACATGTTTGTGCTTTGATTTATGAAAACTGCTGTTCGTGGTGGAAAGGTGTCCTAAAATCTCATGGTCTCTTTATTAACTTAGTACAGTAGGCATTTACTTCTGTTGCCAATAGTCTTCAAATTGCAGTTCTCTAATCTGTTTTAACTATCTAGATAAATTGCCCTAATCCGGTCTTCACAATGGCTGTGGTTAAAGAGTCAGAGCCATTTGATTGGATTCAGTGGCTGCCTGGAATGTGGGAGGTACTGCCCTTTTGCAACCTCCTTAGCCTTTTAATCTCTCAGCCAAATGTTCACATTCAACAATTTTGTTTAGCTGGCAATCTGAACATTTCAGTATCTCAAAGGCTGCTGCCATGGCAACAGAGATTAGAGGGCGGTGTGGTTTCTCCCGTTTTTGTGTTCTTTCAACTCTATAGTCACACAGAAAATTGTATGAAGAATCCATAAACGTGCGAGTAATCTTATGTGCAATGTAAATGGGATGGCATGCAAATTCAGAGCAAACATGTATGCAGGGGTTCAGCGTCAGTGTACACTCTGTGCGTTGTAGATGTCGCTCCAGGAGGAGGTCTGGAGCTTGCATTTCCAGCGACAGCCACTGCTGTTGGCACACACCGGCTTTTAACATAGGCTTTGCACATCAGAGTCGTGCAGCCTTGGCCATTGTCTGGCACAATGGTGTGCTTGCTTTCTGTCTTAAGTAACATCCCTTAGCGTTTTTCTTACCCAGGAATGTTCCCTTTTAGACGAACAATAATGCTAATAATACAGCTTGTTGCTGACAATGGTTGATACCTGAAGTCCAGCCAGTGGCAATATTAGTGACACTCGAGTGTTTTATGTTTGTTGTTATGGCTTTTTTCTCCAAAAATAATTAATCATTAAGAAGATATTTTAAAGGGTTTTATATTCCCAAAATGTTTTTGCTTTGATTGTGTATGCACTAGAACATATATGATGTGCTTGCACAAAGCACTTGGTGTCTGTAGGTAAATATATGATTTTCAAGCCTGCATGTTAAAATCAATTTCCAGTTATTTTACTGTTGTGCAAGACATGCCTCGTGAATTTGGAAGTTTCCTCTTATAATCGAATGAGTTCATGCCTGCTGATTCAAAATCTACAGGTTTTAATATGTGGTGTGGAATATAATATTGCATTTGTTTACTATTTGTGAAAAGCTTGGAGCAGATTCCCAGGAGTTGTAGTCACTGTTTAGCTTTCACAGCATGCTTCAGTGTCTATTTTTAGTCTATTTATTCTGTTTCCTTGCTGCGGAAAGTCATGTAAAACATGATAAATTGGATCTTATGAAGCCTAATTAAATCAATGACTGTGTTCTGCTGGCTCTTTTATGCAGAAACCGCAAGTATGTTGTAAAAGTCGCCACTCCCCGAATATGTGGATAAAGTCAAAGTATACTAAGATGTTTGAGCTATATTCATGCCGTCCATTTTGTGGTTAAGCCACCAGTGACATGTCTGAATAAGTAGCTTTGACAGGTAGGCTAACCACTCCTAAGATTTTTGGTGTTAAAACCTGTCTCCATTTTCCATTTCTCATCCATACTGTTTTTAGCACAGTTAGTGACTGTTTGTCAGCATGAACTCTTCATCTGTTTCAGCCAAGTTTTTCTGTATTTTTAACAGCTGTTACATTGAGAAGTGTTCAGAGTATCTACAAAAACTGCTTTGTGTGCGTTGTGAGGAGATTTTGGGATTCAGTCACAGTTTACTCTGAGATATGGGAAAACTATTTGGTATGGGAAAATCAGTATGTTTACATTAAAATAGTACAGAAAACACAAAGCTGTAATTGGAGGGGTCTAGTTACAGTTCTAAATGTATCAGTGTAGTGAAACTCCGGGATTGAATTTTTCTCTTTTATTAGCTCAGTGCTTCTCATTAAGACTGCATTTCACATTTGAAGGTTGTCTTCAACAAATTAACATGTTGGCTTGTATTTATTTATTTTTTTTTTTTTAGTTGCAGGAATTGAGGGTGTTTTGCACTTCATCAGGAATCTCTGGGTGCATTTTCCTATTGATGTAAATCATTTGAGTACATGCTTTGATTAATGATGTTATGGAGATATGCTTTTCATGTACTTTTCTTGCCGGCCTTGTGTGTAGTTTATTCACTGTGAAATAAAAGGGCAGGGAGGTCACTTGCTGTAATTAAAGAACAAAGTCTATTGTTGTTTGACTGCAAACTGTTTTGAAAGCTACATAAGGGATTTAGCTGTTAAAAACATTGATAACTATGGGTGTCTAACAATAAGCACAGCTCAAGGTTCTTAAAGTTCTGTAGTGCTGTGTAGTAGTGTGACGGTACTTTTTGAGCTGGGTGAAGAGGTGTTGCCCTTTGGCTGAGGAAAGCTTTCCGTGTGAACCTGCTGACCTCTGCCAATATGTATGACCAGATCTGCTATTGAATTCCTGTGCAAAGCAAGAGTTAGCGTAGCACAATGGAGGCTGGTCTAGAACATCTATCAAATCAAGTAGGGAAGCCGTCTGATAACCATACTCAGAACTACTGGAAAAATATTTCATTTTGGGCATTGGTAATTTTACAATTTTAATAACTTCATAAATACCCAGTAAAAAGGAAAGGATTGATTGTCCAGATGTCATGAGGTTAACCATGTTGTCCATGTTAAAGGGCTTTCCTGCAAGACTGTTTTAATTATAGCTATATAAAGACTTGTTTTTCCAAAGTAGCATTTTATAGTACAATAAATGAAATGTATGTTAAAAGTGCTAACCAAAATCTCCCGTAACCATAGAGGTGTTCAATAACCAGATTCAAGTAACATGGAAAGTACCATCTGTTCCTAGTTTTCAGCATAAGCCCAGGAATTGAATAGCTGAGATTTGTTAGTATTTTTTCAACTTTCTTTCTTTTTTTAATTATTATTATTATCATTATTTTGAAAAGTTCACCTGGCACTTTATAGAAGCTTTCTGAAATGCAATAATACTGAAGAGACTGTGAAAACATATGTTCGTACATACAGTTAACCAGTACCACTTTCATTTAAAGAGATTTCCAGAAGCTCAGTCATTGAAAAATTTATAATAGTGAATCACCTCCTGCAGGCAAACACAATAAGGGTCAGTTCTTCAAAGGTCTTACTGTTCAGGTAGAATCTGATTTACTGTGCCTTTCCTTACGACGTAAAAGGAGGGGGGAAGGGAGGAACACCCCCAACCCCCACCCCCCAAAAAAAACCCCAAAAAAACCACCAAAAAACAAACTCTCGAAGGATAACTTTAGCAAGCTCTTATCAGTCACCTAATTGCATATGGTAAAACTATGGACTAAAATTTTCCATGTAGATTTTTCTGCTCTTCAGAGAAGTGTTCTAGAATTGTTGATAGGGAGAAAATTACTCTTTTAAAGATAACTTGTTCTAAACTGTTAGGCAATGAGATTCTTGGCTGCAGCCTATGAGCCCTGGATAAAACGCCATCCGGCCTTTGTTTGAGGTCTTTTACTGAAGCTAATGACTGGTCTTGTGCCGCCCTGAGATAAATGACATTATCTCTGAGTGGTCTGACAGGAAACAGACATGTTAATGGTGAAGCTGCGGGGAGGATCTGTTGTAGCTCTGACAAAAGAGTAAAGCTTGGACCCCTGGTTGTGATCATTAACACAGAATGCATTCCAGCTTCTTCTACCAGGGCCTTCATAATTGGAAAGCTGTTTTATCGACAACAACGTAAATCATAAATCCGAAATGTGCAGATTTCTTGCGTGCTAAAATTCGTGCCATTTTTTTTTCCTTTTTTTTTTTTTTTCCCTCATAAGAAATGGATGATCTCCGTAGTACTGACATTTCTGGGAGATCCTGGGGTCTGCTTTCTGTTAACTGGACATGTCCTTTGCACGTTGAATGCAGGTTACCTTCTGTGTGCTCTGTGTTAGCCTTGTGATTTGCATTTCTGAAAGTAGTTTAAAAGAATAAAAACACCAATAAAATTTGTGTTTCTCCACATCTCACATGGTTACTGGTGCCTGTGGCATTGAGCAAGTATTTTACAAGCACCATCCGAAATATCATCTTGGAGGTACAAACATTTCAGCTATCCTTCACCTGTGGTTCCATTTTGGATAAGGACATATATATTTTGGATATCTGTTACCCAGCCTTGAAAAAGGTTAGCTTTCTTCTGCAGAAATTTAGGCAGCTTTGTGTCATTGCCACATGGTGTGTGTATCTCAGATGTAGTACTCACTTTTTAAATAGCATGTCAGCTAATGTTGCAGATTTGTTTCATGGTATACAATTTAAATTGCTGATTATAACCAAGTTTTAGAGTCTACTCTGCTCCGAGCTAAGATACTTTGTACAGATGATCCAACAGCCAGGTTACTGTGTATGTAGTATGCTTAGCCTTGTACCAGCTTTGTATTGTACCTATATGATGTTCTAATGTACATGGTGACATACTGCTGTGTTCCCTGAGAGGGTGGAAAGATCATCTGGCTTCTTACCTGTACTTTATTTCTTACAACAAAAATACATCCTCCCATGACTCAGATAGGGGCACACCTGTGGATCTGTGGATGCAGTGACCGGTTGTAGGGCTGGCCATAGTTTTTGCTAAAAAATAGTCTTTGGTTTAGTGTGTTTACATGACAAGGAGTTTTGAATTTCCTAACCATTAATGAAAATATGTGGATTTTTTTTAAAAAATGTGATCTGTACATAACATTGCCTGTTTGGTGGAAGATAGCAAAATGGTCTTCCGTGGAAATGTCTGATCATGCATAATTGCAAAAAGTAAATACCTTTTTAACAATCAACAAAAGTCATTTAAACCTTTTTATCCTTCTGCACTTGAGTGTTTCTGCCTAGTGCAGCTCTTTTGCAGTACAACCTTTCGCAAAGTGAGCAATAATGCAAGCTTTAATTTGCTTAAAAATATGTTTGAAACATGGTAATTTTAATAAAGGTAATTACCAGTTTTCATGGCAAGACTTGAGGGGCTCTCTTAAATGAGATTTTATATCATGAGATTTTAAAAATTATTATTACATTTTTGAATTAAAACCACAATTTACTGAAGGCCATTTGGGCAAATAGGAAGGTCAGACAATGACTTTTGGTTATGTTGTAGGATTTCAGTAAGCACTCTCTACTGCACTTTCTCTTTCAATTCTTACAAAGTGGTCTTGGCAATTGGAACAAAGCCTTTACATTTGAATGAAAGGTTGTAAAACTGTTCAGAGCTACTTGACTGACAAGCAAGTTCTTTGTAATTTTTGTTTTCTTTTTTAAAAAAGCCGAGAGAAATATCAAGGGGGTAGGAATAGGTAGTTTCCTCTGATGCTCCTGTTTGCATGTACATGTACACATCCACAATATATATGCTTAGATATATTAAGACTACTTGATTAAACAGGTGAGCGCACAGAGCAAGTTGCATGGAATGAAGTTAGATTGGTAACTGTATAGATAAGTTTTCCAGGTCTAGGGTCAGTGTGACATTGATTAAATTTTTAAAATCTAATAAAAATAAAAAATAACAAAGTTGCCTTTAATGACACAGATTTGTAATATGTCTGCTTTTACTCTAATTTGGCAAATACTGCTAAATCTCAAGATGAAAGGATCAGCTTCTCTAGCATCCGCCTGTATGTAACGTCTACTGAGAATTAAATGTGAAGCTCTTTGTTTCGCTAATTTTGATGTGAAAATGTGCTGTGTTGAATTGTATGTCCTTCATGATAAATCTTCCTCAGCCGATCTTCAGAAAAAGAATATCAAATATTTGGTTCCCTTATCTTCTCCCTGTTTCCGAGTCTTCCTAACCTAAATCTTATTTGTGCACAAAACCAGCTTGTCTGAAGTGTTTGTCTCCTGAGAAACTCCACCAAATAATAATGTAAGGAAAATGACCTCATGACAATGTTTGAAGCATATGCCAATAGTGGCATGTGAATGCAGTTTTTGCAGTCAAAAGAGCAAACTACAATCTATTGATTGTGGTTACTTGGTGTTTTCAAAACACTAGTATTCTAGTTGTTGAATTGTCATGTTAACCAAGAAGCAGATGGCATAACACCACAGAAATGTATTTTTACTTAAAGAAACTTTAGAGGTTTTGATGTGTTTTCTTTTCCTCTTATTTCCCTGATGGCTTCTTTTTATTGAAGAGTAACATGAGGAGACCTGGTAGCAATTTTATTGCTTTCCCATAACAGTTTGAAATAATAGCTTAGTCTTTGGTTGCCAGTCAAATTTCTACCAGTCAGCTTGATTCTGTTTTTTATCATGTGGCAGTGGAATATAAAAAGTATATGTTTGTAGTTTCCCCTCAGAAACTGGCTCTATTTTTCATGCTTCAATTAGCAACAGAAGACTAAGCTCCAATTGGTCACACTTTTGTAAACTCCAAGGGCTTGCTTTCTTCATTTTGATAAAAGAAGGCGCCAAGTTTAGGCTCTGTTTCCCAGGAAATTTCGAGGCACATCTGGCCTCTTTAACTGTGTTCACTAGGCAGTTTGATTTTGCACACATTTAGTCATTTGCATTATCCATTGAATTAATTCAGGGGTTTTGTTAAGCCCATCCCCCCCAAATACAAGTTAATGCTATTCAAATGCCACCTTTATTGATGAATTTCAGTGATGCTGTGCTGAACTGTGGTAGAAATAGGACTGTGGATACCACAGTTCCTTGTTACGTAAGCACAGCTTTTACAGTTTTCACCACTTGCTTCAAGCAGTAAGAAGAGTGAAAAGCAACTTGTAATCTCCTTTCTCATAGTGTGCAGGGCCAGACCAAATTATTTTTGGATTTCCTGTCACCTCCTTGGCTGATTTCTGTGGATGGCTTATGTTAAAAGAAACAATAATGTTTGAATTGGAAAGGTTTGGCCTTTGGGTTTTCATTCTTCATGGAGAACTGTTTATTTGAGTGTGGTTCACCACACTACACGGATAGTACTATCAAATATGTGCTTTATTACAGGCTTTTAGCAGTAAAGTAATGGCAATAGTTGCATGTTTTGGGGTTTAATGTTCTTGCCAACTTTTCCTTTTTGAAGGAGAGAAATGAAACAAGATCTGTATCTCTTCAACAAAAGGTAGTAGTTAGAAGAAAATACAATTAGAAATGGACCTCATTACTCCATTGAACTTTGTTTTGCTGGCAGGAGTTTTAAATCCGATTTAGTAAATGTTGAGGGAGTTGTTCAGTTAGTTTGCACTGATGACAAGGATCTAATAATCCAGGAGTATTTATGGATATAATGGACATATTTGACATAAAGTTTTACTTGTTAATTTTTGCCCTGGGTTTAATGCTAGGCACTATATGTTGAATTGCACTAGAGTTCTGGAATTTGAAGGAAAAATACTGCTGCATTTTGGGAACAGTGAAGGTGATTGCTCCATACCCTGTGTTACTGAAAAACCTAAATTCAAGTTCTTGGCCACTTCAGCCAATAGTAAGGTGCAGTGTTATGTAATAGTGCTACTAGTTGCTGTTTAAGGACAGGACTGTGTATATGTATGTGTGTGAACGTGTATCAGTATATGCAGGTGGTGTATATATATATATATATACGTACATACACCTGAAGAAAGAGCCGCTACTGTTTTATAAATACAGTAACCGAGTATTGGCTACTAGTTTTATTTACATTTCATGTCCTGATCTTTTAACAGTCTTTCCTGTGATGCTGTAATGGATGGCAAACACTGAAGGAGAAAGCTAGCAGCTGTTTCCATTACAGCATTGGTACATTAGCCTCTGCACTTTTCTTTTTATAATCTTCTCTAACCTTTTCTAATCACCCTCTAAAAAGGCTTTTGCCCTCCTGCCTTCGATTTATCTGTCTGCAGGGTTCTGTGTTATTTTTAGCTTTAAAAATGTAAAATCTATGTGATTTTTTTTTTTCTCCTACAAGCTTAATGCTTTGACTCTTACTCACACTGAGCAAGGGCCCCTTTCTTAACTCAAGTAACTTGTGTTATGTCAGTGTACGTCCTTACTTGAGATGAATCCAGGTTACAAAACAGGGCCCAGTATGGCCAATTTTATCATTCTTGTAACAATGTGAGCCACTGTATGAATTATATTTTTTCTGCACACCACCTGAGTAGCATTTTGTTCATTCTTGCTCTTTCCTTCACCATCTCTCTGAAAATAATTGTTTCATGGCTGTATGCTCTTATTGCTGAGATATGACTGAAAACTGCGTGCAGTACAGTGAGGCACATTCATTTTCATCTAGTACCCGTTTATTGCCTTGAGCACTGTAAATCTGTCAGCTCTTCACGATGCTTTCACCTCTTTCTTCATTTGCTCCAGCTTCTAGTTTGACAATGTTCCCCTGAGGCAGAGTTCTAATCTGCTTTCAATTAGTTGCAAAATGTGACTCAAATTTCCACATTATGGCTGCTGTTTTACTTGCACGCACACATCTAGAAACAAATTAATGCTCTTGAATATTTATTTTTGAGCCTTCAGATTTACTCTGGGTGGAAAAGTTGCCAACTATTTTCAAACTACTTCCAAGGTTTCTATTTTTCCTCAAGCTGAAATATTTATTAGAGGTTTAAAATGTCTCTTACTGCTTAATTTTTACAAAAACTTTCCAGCTGATCAGTAATTAGTTAAGACACATTGTACTGTGATAAGTTAAAGTTAGCAATACATATAGTTAATGCTTAAATTTGGATGTGATTGCTGTGCCAGTTCTGGATAAGAGGCACTTCTTCTCTGCAGTGTTAAGCACTGTTTATTTATTTATTTATACTTTTAACTAGTTTTTCAGGACGAACATACTTACCTGACACCTGTCTGCCTGCCATCTATTGTCTGCAACTCCAGAAGTTGGCATTTGGCTGTGGGGGAAACAAACTGAATAGATACAGCTAATTAAAAACTTTTTATATATATATATATATATATGTCTGTGCTTGTGTGTGCATCCATATACATGAGTACATGGGTGTACCTCTAAAATCTTATATATAAATTGAGTTCTAAGGGTTTTTCTGTTGTGTTCATATTCCTATGAGTAGCTACAATAGGAATATGGCCTCTGATGTTGCATTCATTGGGGAAATAGAGAAATTTTGAGTGGAAAATGTGGAAATCAGGACTAAAACACAGAGGAGAAGACTGGAATCTAAGTGGGAGTCTGAACTTCCATATTCAGGGAAAACTAGCATTAGAGGCTCCATGCCAATTCTGCTCTATTGCCTATCCACCTCTAATGCCTTATGTCTGAAATTGCCTATATAGACAAACATAGAGTATTTAATTCAAATATAACAGTAGCTGAACTTGTAGGTGAAAATCTTTGGTGGAGATGAGCACACTAAAGCTTGGTAGATTGATGTCAGCATCTGTAATAGACTTCGAATAGATTTGCAGAATTTTATTGGAAGTGGATTTCTTAAGTTGAAATTGCTAAGTACGTGTGATTTCTAAATGAGATTTACACCTGTAAATTTAGCTTTTCAGTAATTCACTTATTTATAGGCATGCTTTAAAAAAAAATTTGTCTTTATTATCCCATATTGAGGTGGTAGCTGATAGCCCCATGTTGTATACGTAAGCATCTGCATGAAGTCAAACACACACATGCTGTGTTTTGGTTTGTAGTTCCTGAGAACTCATTTTCTACCAAGAACAAAAACATAAAAATAGAGATAAAGGAGAATTATCTTGATGTTATTTTATTTTCTCTTGAGTCATGAATGACTCTTTAACTGCAGAGATGAAAAAGCTAACATGTTATTTATTTCTCTAAAGATTTTACTTACTCTAATAGACTCCTGTGATTCACATCATCATTCTATAAGGAAACAATATTTGCAAACATTGTGAACTACTGCAGCAGCATGACATTTTTTTCTCATACAACATCAAAATGTTTGAGGTTCAGCTTTGTAGCCAGGGTGAATTGCAGTTCCTGTGATTGTCAATTTTTGAGAAAAAAGTACACAGACAATTAAAATTCAAGTGAAATGCATGTATTTATAGCTTACAATAGCTGACTTAAAGACAACCAGAGTAAGTAACCAGGCCAACACATAAAAACCCACTCCTCCACATCCACACATATGTGTACACACATATACATGCAGCCACACATTAGTAATTTTTCAGGCAAAAGCCACAATGCTTCAGAGAAGCATTAAATGCTTTTGTTGATAGCTTATAGTTTTATAAACTCTGAATGAGCTTATTGCCTTTTAACCAGCACTAAATAATAGGAGAACCTATGAGCCTCCACATTGGACTGCAGCCAAGAAGCCAAAGAAAGAAAGGGGAAAAAAAAGGACAGAAGTGAATGGTTTAATTGTAGAGCAAATCATTTGTTTACAGATTAAGACCTATTTGGTAGCTAAATCCTATGGACAAGGAGGTGAAAGAATGAGGCACTAAGGTACAGGAAATGAGCTTTATATTTTGTGACTAAGTCCTGCTATTTTTGCTTCCTCCTAAAGCAGCGGAGGCAAGGAAAAAATGAATTGTTTAACAGCAAAGACTGCTGAACAAACTGCACATATTAAGTTGGAACAAAAGGGTGGGAGAAGGGAAGTGTTGCTGCACTTTCGTTCTGACAGGAACCTGACAACTGGAGCTGCTTCCAGCTAAGGGGCACCGGTTGTGGCAAGAAGAGCTGCCCTATTTTGTTTTTCATCTGAATGGGGTGGGGGATGAAATGCTTCTGTTAATCTGAGCAAACATAATACATTTTCTTGAACCGCTTTCCCCAACATGCAGTTTGGCTTGCTCGCTAGAACTGCCCCACCT
>VZRE01005667.1:242-21549 GCA_013396775.1 Cephalopterus ornatus | reverse complement strand
ATCTCGCATTGGCCTTTTTAGCCATCAGTTTTATTATGATAATGCTGAATTTATTGGAGAGTGCATAGCCCCCCTTATTTCTCCATTAGTGTAAGGAATGGCTTTTTGTAAGGCATTGCTTTCAACTCACTGCTATGAAATGCTTTTAGGCTTAGCTTAAAATGAAGAATTTATTTTCTTTGGAGAATAAAGATGGACTGCAGTTACCAATTCTTCTGCATCTTCTCCTTAGAAGACAATTCAACAGAAATACACTTTCAGAGTAATATCTTTGTGAACCAGAATACTGTAGGAGTTGCTGGAGCTCACATCTATTCATCCTTCGGTTTTCCTCTGTACTCTCTGGCTATGTTTACATTAGTAAGGAGTGATGTCCAGTTGAAACAGATCTGCAGAGTAAAACATCTAATGTGTGATAGTCAGACCACATGCACTGCTAGAGTTTTACCTCAAACTCCAGCTCTATCATAGCCCCATAAAGTGAAGGTAGCAACTGAAGCAGGTCCATTTCTGCAGTGCATCTTCTGATTTGGTTTCATTAAAAAAGGAAATAAATAAAAATCAGTCCATGCAGTGTGAGACTTCTCTGAAATGTGAACCAAAATGCAGTAAGTGTGGCAACCACAACAGTCATTATAATTGGTAACTCCTATTACCGGTGGATCCAGCACTGCAAACACAGATTCTTGGCTTTAAATAACAAGTAATTTTGAAGTATTCGTATGCTCTTGTCTTGAAAATACTGCTGGCATATGCATGAATGCATGAATATGCAGTTTTATTAGAGATGCTTTGAGACAGTGGTTGGTCATGTTGTCATTGCATCCTGAAGCAGCTTTCTTTGCAAGATGCTAAAACTTGTATATTGGACAAAAATCTTATTCTTTTTTTGAAGCCTGAGAAATTTGCATGAGGATGAAGTGGGGCTTGTCAGTCTATACAGTTTTATCTTTCCTTGGAAAGTAACCATCTTTTATTACCTGTCAAAATACATGTGAAAACAATGTGATCTACTTTGATTTAAAAATGGATGTAGCTGTATTTTTCATTCAACAAGCAAATAAATAAATTTAAAATAAATTATCAGCAAAACAGAGATTTTCTTCTTCTGACATATTTCTTCTTCTGACATTTTCTTCTTTGATTTGGGCTCTTGTTTTACTGCAAGAAGGCTGTAATAGTTACTTCTGCTTACACGTAGAAAGGTGAATGGACTACTTTGCAGTGAGAAAGTGAGAAATAATTAATAAATTTTTAACCAAAAAGTCTCCAAAATGACCAGGCACCATCTCACCTCTAAGACCATGAGGAGCTGGAGGTATGCTGAGGACCCATGGGCACAGATACTAGGCAGGACTAGGAAAGTTGAGGAAGAAGATCTATTGTAAAGTTAACACTTTACATGAGCTTGTGTGGATGTGTTGTTATATTTAATACTGCTAACTCAGCCAAAACACAGCTGAAAATTATTTATAGAGACTGGTTTATATGTGCATGTTCTCTTTTGAAGTATTTTTCTGCAATACTGAGAGATCAAAAACATGCCTTTCTAGAAATAAGCAAAGCAAGGTCAGAAAGGTCCTTTTCTTTCCAAACGCCAATTTTCTAATGTCTCTTGTGGGACACTAGGATTACTGCTGATCTGTAGTCTAGACTGAGGAGTAAAGTGAACATCAGGTCAGACAGGACTAAATGGTAGATCAGTGGCTTGGCTTTTCTTCTCTCTGAGGGAGCTGATGACCGTCACGAGGGTTATGTCTACATTAATTAGTTGGTTCAGACCAGTACTATAGTTTTGGAGTGATTCCTTCATCTGTCTACTTACCATGTATTTTTTTGTTTTTCAGTGTTATTCGAACTCTAAAGTAAAAAAAGAAAAAGTGTTTCTTAAGAAGGAAGTGAGATCAGGAGCTGTTGTTCAAGGCCCACTGTGGAGGTCGCAGCTGCACCATCAGGAGGTCCTCAAAGTATGTCTGCAGTGCTGGCAACCTGAGGTTCACGAGAGCCTTGTTGGCTCCTCAATCAGCATTTGCAAACCTTTATACTAGTATTCCTGGTACCAATCCAGGTAAATATACTACTTTTCAATGTATATCTTCCGAGTTGTTGGTAAAGAGAAGGTTGTTAGAGATCTCTGGTAGAATTTGGATGGTTGACTGGGAGTTATAAAATGGTAACTTGTGTCTGTGTGTATGTGTGTGTGTGTGTACACAAAAAGCAAGTTTTAGCAAGGCATATCAGCCAGCGCTGTACTCTATACTGGCATAACACACTGACACTGATAGCAGTGTAGCCCTTAGGTAGCTCATGCGCTATTGAAAACTCTATAACCTACTTTAGGTTAGGTTATAGAGTTTATATAAATATAAAACTATAGTTTCCCTATATTTATGACAAAATTCCTTTAGACAGAATTTCCAATATTATCTGAATATATATAACTACATTGTGAAAACAGTTCAGTCCAAAATTGTTGCAACACAGAAGCTCTCACATTGAAGTGAATTAGATAGACTATTACAAGATTGATTCCTGGCAGAGGGTCTTCTGGACTCACAGGGACTCAGTAAATTTCTATTTAAAAGTGGTATAACAGAGGAGGGGAGGAGGAAGAGACAAGCTTTCTGGAGTGCAGAAGGCCCTCTTCAAGTCCCTTAGGTACTTAATGTGGTGTAGGAGTTGTTATCCAGAGATGTTTGGTTCTTTGTGAGAGTTCATTCATTCACTCACTCAAAACTGACCCCATTGTTGCAGTAGTTTGTGGATCAGCAAGAGAGCTCAATGAAAACAAAGAACTGTTGGACTCCATTGTAATTTCCTAGTGGACAACTCATGTTACAACACCGTAAAACTAAGACACCACAGCATTTTCCAACCTACTAGATCCTCACCTCCCCAGTTATGAAAAGAACTTTGGGTTTAAATTTCTAAGAACTTTTTTTTTCAATTAGCTGTCTTGCTTTTCCAAATATTTCTAGGGAAGAAAACTGCCCTATAGTTTAAGTATCATAAGCTTATGTCATAAAGGTTATTTTTTTAGGAAAAGAAGCAAACATGGAGTTTGGTTTTATCTTTTAGGAGAAAATTGCAAGGTTTGTGGGGGGGTTTTCGGGGTTTTTTTGTGTGTGTGTTTGTTTGTTTTATTTCATCTAATTAGTGGCTATGAAATTTATTTCGACAATCATAAATTACATGTAATCAAGATTAGTGGTTTGGAATATCTAACACGGGTGCAATCTCATCATCAAATATCAGTAAACAAATCTGTATGTGGTGATGTGAAAGATGTTACTGGTGTGGAGTGATATATATACAGCACGTGTCCACTACAGTCTTTTTATTTACTATTCGTTACTTTCAATTTAATTGTCATTCTATCTGAGCACAAATTTATTAAACAAAAAACCCTCTACTTTTAAATTTTCAATTTCTATAGAGTGCCTTGCAAAATATTAATTACAATTATACAAGTTCCTTACTACACGTCTGCTACAATTGGATTTTTCTACTTAATAAATGTAATTTATGAGATCAGTTCTGAAATATCTGAAATAGCTCCATTACTTATTCACAGGAATGCCTAGCAACCAAAGGATTAACATCTTTCTCAACTTTTAAAAAAGCATAGGACTTCTCAAGTTTGTTGTACTCAATTTCAAAATTTAATATTGTACATTTTAGAAAGATTTCAGCTTTTTGCTGGGCATTCTTTAATAATTTATATAGCTTCATGAAAAAAATCAGACAAATCACATTTTTTGATGAAACAAAAGAGAAAAGAATTTTTCACCTAATATTATCATGATACTGTGTATTTGAAATACAGATTTACTATAAGTATTTAGGATACATTGGTTGCACATCCATAGTACAATGCTGGAATTCATGTTTTAGGACCTTAAATAATTAATAATCTTCAGAGTTATCTCTAATTTACTATGTGGGCTTGTCAAATCATATTGCATAATTGCAGGCCAATTAAATTTTCTTTTCCCTTCCTCTTTCTTTTTTTTTTTAATTTTAGTTTGGAAGTATTATAGCAGTATACCTGTACTTGTACACTAGAACATTTTTATCCATTCTTTTATCCATCTTTTCCTTCCTGATTCATGTGGATAATAATGCACCTGAGCACAAGCTCCTCTGCTGTTTAGTGATTCATGAAAACTTCACTCTACAAAGCTACTTAATTTAAATAATGGAGTAATGAAGGTGAAGTTACCAGACATAATTACTTCATTGGAACCACCAGAAGATGAGTTTAATTTCAAATGAGGAATTTATCACCTTTCCTAATGCTATCTCAGACCCCTTGTTCATTTTCCCAAGCACCTGTGCTTTTAGAGGCCATTTCTTCCCATCTTCCTTTGTGTGAGCTCTCTTCCGTAGGATTTTTTTTTCCGTTTCTACATTTTCAGTCCTGATATAGGCTAGTGGTTCATAAATCATATTGGTGATGTTCATGATACCTAAAACAAACGACCTTTACAAACCACTAGAGGTAGAGGATATTAAAAGAAACTTTGTCTCCAGAGGACAGTATTGTCCATTGCAATGAAAAACAATACTGTCAGTGCCCATTCTATGAGAAAACACCATTAACAAAAGGTTACTCCAAGGTACCTAGGTAGATTAATTGCTTCAGTTTCTTCCTCGTTTATACCACCCTTTATTTTAGGACATAATGTGTATCAGAGGCCCAAAGGCTTTATTAAGATCAGGCAATCAAGGAAATGCTTGTAATGAAGTCTGAAAACTTAAGTCCACATTTTCATGAGAAGGAATCTGCTCAGTCTATAACTCTCCATGCTTTCTTCTATTACACCATTGTAAGTGTTTGAGAAAAGAGCAGGAGAAGAGCACTCTCTTCTGAGTAGCTACTTGATTGCAATGTTCTGAGGCTGGGAAGGAATCTCATGCACAAGGCTTCCAAACATGACTGCTGATTCAGGTTTTCTCCAGGTAGGATTTTGAACTTGAAATACCTTCATAGAAACCTGTAGGTTGGAAGGTATGTTCTTAGACATGAAACTCAGGCTCCTCCTAGACATTTCAAATTGGCTGCCAAAATAATTGATTTTGTACCATTTTAATTCACTCTGGGCATTAAATGTAAATTACTCATTTGCAATTATACAATTTAATATGCTGTCTTCAGACTGACTAAATGGACCTGATGTATTTTATGTATTTTGATAGGCAAACATTGTATTTAAGATAATAATAATAAAAGAGAAAATCTAACACTTTAGAAGACTAAACAAGACTTTTTTTACTTCTCTTTATTAACAAAAGACAGGAACTTTGGCAGAGAAGTATTTCTCAGTTGATGTTACACTACCAGAATCAATGATTTTTTACTTAGCTGTTGTAGCTGAGATGCTTAGTTTTCTATTTTTCAAATTGTTGTAATTCATGCATGTTCTGGTGCTTCTGCTTCAAAGCAGTTCAGAAATTCAATTAGATTTTTTTATAGCCAAGACGTAAACTTAGTTAATGAAGTGTGATACAAAATCAGCAGTTATTGACAGTGAGGACAATGGGTCAATAATAAATCCCATATTTGAAACCATTTGGGACAGGGAGAATTTGAGTTTAAAAATAGCTGCATTTAAAATCACAGCCTTCTAAATCCAAAGAGAATACCTGATAGCTATCAAATTTATCATCCAGAAAGGTAAATTTTTCTTAAGACCTGATTCTGCAAAGATTCTCACTCGTGCTTCCCTTTGTGCACTATTACAGTCGTTCAGTAGTTACTCAAGTATATCACACTTGATCTACTACATCAGGTGAATCTATAGGTACCCTGCCATTGCAGGACAGAGGCTTCAGAAAAGAGTCTGGGTTTACTCCCAGCCTAGGGAAATACACCAGAGGAACTGCTGACAGATATTTTGGATCCACAGTATCGTCTTTAATTTTGTCACAGTGAACTGTTTTCTAGTCTGCATCAATCTGTTATGAATAACAGGGGCACAGAAGAGTAAAAGTATACTGCCCACTGAGATGGAGAACACTCACCAAAGACAGGGTTTGTGAGGGATGTGTCGTTTTTACAGCAACATCTACAGTTCACTCGTTCCTTAATGTAGTGTTTGTTTAGTGTCATGGAAGACTATCAAATATGGTCTAGTACAGACTGGTGGGAATGACTTAGATTTTAGCAAGATGATGCTTCCAAGTTCTAAAAAATATCTTGATATTATTCTACAGAAAATATTTAAAATAAAATTGTTTCTGAGCAGCAAATTCAGTTTATTTAATAAAAACTGAATTATTTTACAACCTAATTTTAATATTAATCCTGTTGCCACCAAAATAAGGCTTCTAATTTAATATTATTTCTTTGAATATTTAGATATCTTGTCAATTTTTTTTTCCTTAGAAATTTTTATGGCTGCTGTCTTTTTTTTTTCTAATTATTATATTGTAAATTGCAGTTTAATAATTTTTCTTGTCCTGAAAATTGCAATATTAGATTTACACAGTTCAATTAACCTGAGAAGAATATGTATCAGTAACACTCCTTTGGAAAATCATGGATTCTGGATGTCTTAATCAAAAGGTTTAACTGCTACTAGTATGTCACAAATATATTAATAGACTCAGTATTTTTATTATTTGTTCTTTACAACTGTAATTTCACTCTAGAGATACATAACTTTCTCATACATCATGTGAACTTTCCAATGCTTGTTGTGAATGCTCAGTTTGTTGCCTAATAAATTCATATATTACCGCAATATAGCTTGACCCAAGTGCTGTAGGCTTACATAAACAGGCTCATTTTTTAAGAGTAGGAGACCATATGTGAAGTGAAAGGCCACTGTACTGTTATATGAAAACTGACTGAAAAAATAGTTGATCCATGTTACAACACTACCCTAAGTCATGTCAGATACTTTGTGACATTTTGCAGTTATTTAGCTGTTATTTGACAGCTAGAAGTCAACAGAAGGCCTCCTGCAGGTTGCAGCCGAATCCGCACCACAATCGAGGAAGGACAAGACATGTTAACTCTTTCCAAATAGTTTCCATTTATTCATTATGCCAATCTAACAAGCTGTTGAGAAAATAAATTGAAGGGATTTTACACAACTCAGAAGTACCAGAGATATCTCAATAAATATATGTGAAGAGCTAAAACAATTTACACTCCACTAACAACTAACTTTGGGTGAAAAAGGAGAGAATGAAGGAAAATTCAGAGGTATAGATAGTTCAAACTAAACCATGAAATAAGGGAGGGAGGGAAGACAAAACACAAATATTTTAATCAAAGTTTGGTTTCTGGTAAGAACCCAAGATGAATTGTCAATACATAAGAAAGAAGAATAGTTGTTTGGTTTTTTAAACAGATGATATATGGCATGCCACCTTTTAGTCTAATTGTTCCAATTTATACTGTTTTCTTTGGCAGATTAATATTTTCAAGCAGCACTGTATCTTTGCTTATCATAATATAATCTTAGATGTATCTTTACAGAAATACAGTCTACAAAACAGATAAAGTGAGTATATAGTCAATGGGAGAAGCACTCTTGGAGAAGTTATCATTAGCCTACTAGTCAAGTGGGGGTATTTCAAACTGAGTTCCTCAGAGGTCTGACTTAAGCTTAATTTTATTCAATATATCTGTGAATTTTTGAATAAGATGTAAGCTTACAACATGAACAATTAAAAAAAACCTAGAAGAGTCTGCAAATACTTGGTTTACTTTGGCATGAATACTTCTGTATTCAATTATTTTTCTTAATAGTTGTGCAATTGTTCTTAAAATTAGTCAGAAAAAATATTTATTCATTGCATTACATTCATTGCTTTCCTAAATTAAAAAATCTCCAGGAGTATTTCACTCAATTTGAACTGCATTTATTTTGGCAATATGGAAAATTTTAATGGTGTTGTTTTCTATTTGTTCCTAAGACTAACTCTGGATTTCAGGAGTGATCTGTTCGAAAAAATGAATATCTCATTTCACAGTGTGAACCTTATGGTTTGCCTACGCATCAGTAGTTACTTTAAAAGCAAACATAGTATGTCATGTAGATGTGGGACAATGTCACTGTAAGTGAGGCTTTTTACAATACAGGTCAACCCTAGGGATGGTAACCTCAATTGTGTCCTCAATGGTGGCCTAGTTATTTCACTTGATGTATTAGATCCATGTCTGTACTGTAACAATTGACAATTAAAAATTAAAAGAAGGAAGGTTATTTTATTTTTCCTATGGGAGACCCTGAGGAACTCTAAGACTGTGGGGAGTATTTTTAATTATCTTGAAATTAAAAATAGCAAGTTATGTAGCTCCTTGCAATCTTGAATTTACTGAAGTATTAGGAGGACTGTTGTTTTCTTCAATTAATCTGGTACAGTTCTGTAACATATTCAGAGGGAAAGACTGCATCAGTGCCTATCCATTCAGTGATATCCTGTCTGAATTCACGCAGGATTCTGACAACAGAGGTTGGTGTGATGTGAATTTAGAAAGAGAGGAGGCTGGGGATTGCTCAAGACTTGTTTGGCCATGTGATGGGAGGAAGCCCGTAGTATACAGACAGATTCTTTTGAGAAGAATTTTGAATGTTCTTCCTGTCTTTGACTCCTTGTCTCCCACTTGTTTGTTTTGGTTTGGTTAATTTGATGTTCAGGCACATTGCAATACCTTTCCACTGCCTGTGGTATGTACCAAGCACGTAGGGGGTAACAGCTCCATTAGAGATGAAAGTTGGATAAACAAAGCCATAGAAAACATTGCAGAAGTTCCTGTTGGTTTATTGGTGTCTGGTCTATGCTAACTGAAACAGTGAAAACAAAGCAAATAACTAAAAAAGAAAAAGTTCCAGTTACCATATTGTATTTAAAACTATTTTTCTCAACTTACAGCCTTAATCTCAACAAAAGAAAAGTGAAACCTCTCTACAAATAGAAACGAATATGTACCTTTCTTTAGCAGAGATATTTGTTGTCTAAAGCAGATGAGTTTCTACAGTGTCATTATGTATATACTTCTGTAAGCTGAGATAGAAGCACTTTGCGCTCCTGAAAGAATCACAGAATATGCTGAGTAGGAAGGGAACCATCAGGATCATCGAGTCCAACTCCTAGCCCTGCGAAGGACACCCCAAGAATCACATCATGTGCCTGAGATGATTGTCCAAATGCTTCTTGAACTCAGACAGGCTTGGTGCTGTGACCACTGCCCTGGCAAGCCCATTCCAGTACCCAAGCACCCTGTGGGTGTAAAACCTGATATCTAGCCTAAACTTTCACTGACTCAGCTTCAGGACGTTTCCTCAAGTCCTAATAACTGTTCATAAGAGTGAAGAGATTGGTACTTTGCACTCTGATTCCCCTTGAAGAATATGCACACGCAAAAAAAGCTTTGCATTAGAATAGCAAGACAGAAATGTTCTAGATTTCTGTAAAAGAACTACTAAATTAATTTGAATTTTAAGGATCTAGTAGGACATACCTTTTTTGTGAGGCACTTTTCTCATTCTTCATGGAAATGAGGACTATTTAAGTGAAGGTGTGGGGGTATGTAGGATGGGGCTATGGCAGGAATTACTGGTAGGTTTTTTTTTTTGTTTGTTTGCTTTCTACCTTCTTCTCCAGAATGACTGTAGTTGCCTTTAAGATCATTTAGGAGGTTTATTTTATAAAATCATTGTTATTACAGAGATCTAGGAATTGGTGTGCTCTTCATTACTTTTTCCTTTCCTTCGTGTCCTCCTTAATGTCATCACTGTATGGTATTAAGAATTGTTTTGTGTATATGCTTGTGATAAAACTAGATATTTGATAGACTCTTTGAATAGGGCATCTGTTATGTGACCATTTGTAACTGTGTAACTTGGAATTCAGCAAAGGAATTGCCCACCAAATTTAGGCTATGTTGTATTAAACAGCACATAGATTGAAAGGTGTCTAGGAAACTTTTCTCTCTCCCCGCCTCCCTCCTTTCCTTCTTGGTTGCACTGTTTCATGCTCCAATTAACATACACAAGCAGCCAGAAGGCTGCAACAAAAATGAGGAATTTAACCCATCACTCCTCTCAGTATGCACTAGGACCAGGTGCAGAATTTGAAAGACTAGGCAGAATTTGATATTAAGGTATATAAATCACAACTAAATACTGGCACTGTTCCTAAATCTAACTGAATAAAAAAGATTTATTTTGGATGGAAGTGAGCGAAGTTTATAAAGTATGTAAAGTATCGCCCACTACTTGTGGGGAAGCTGCGTGACTTTTATGGTAGCAGAACCTTCTTACTTGCTAACATGAACTATACTTTCTGATCTAAACTCTGCTGTTACTTTACTTTTCAGTGTAGCTCTCTTGGATCAGGAGAGCAAGGGAGTTACCCATCAAGATGTGTTACTGTGCTTGTTGTAACCTTGTCACCTTCAAAAAGACAATTTGATAGCATTCTTTGAAGACAGCAGTGGTTACACAGATTCAACTTTGGCAGAACTGCTTCGTTCTTCTCTCAATTTTGACTCATTAAAATTGTTCATAGTAATAATGTATTGTAAGCATTTCATTTATCAGCTTAAGCGTGTGGGTGTACTTGCAAACACTGCAATTTGGAAAGAAATTTGCAGCCTCATCTAACAAAATGCAAGTACGCAAGCATTATCGTGGACTTATTTGTTCAAAGCAAAAAATTAAAAGCTACAGCAGAGGCTGTGTTGGTAGGCTAAACTAAGTATTGCGAGCGTAGTGCAAAATTATTTAGAGAGCTAATTTGGAAAAATACCATTATGTATTGCACAAAACCTAGTAACTATAACAGTGTTGTTAAGAAGAGTGGGATAAGAAGACTGGGCTGTCTTAGATAAATACATGAAAAGAAAAAAAAAACTAAAAAACCATTTAGTACATCTTTTGAAATATTCTCTGTGGTGAAGGAGGAAATAATATTGTATATAGCAAATTATATCCCTTGCTACTTAAGGTACTAGTACTCCATTTAGCAGTCTGGTACTCAATTCAGTGTTCTGCTATTTTACTTTGTGTATTTCTCCTCCCTGTATTGGTTACCGCAGTTTGCTTTGTGTTGCAATGAGGGTTAGCAGAAGGAATAATATTTTTTTAAAATTAAACATACTCTACAGTTGTAGACTATTTCCCCCATAATATGGAGGCTAAGATTTTTGGATTGCAATGTCTGTCAAAGTCAATTATTCAATTTCTTCTTGAAATAGTGTACAGATATTTTATTTTAATATTATATTAATAGTTTATTATAATATATTTTAATACATGTATATGTA
Source organism: Cephalopterus ornatus (assembly GCA_013396775.1). NCBI lineage: Eukaryota > Metazoa > Chordata > Aves > Passeriformes > Cotingidae > Cephalopterus > Cephalopterus ornatus. The sequence goes on along the minus strand of VZRE01005667.1, from coordinate 10,265 downwards.
TACCCATGTATACATATATATGTATACAACTATAACTATATAAAAACTAAAATTGAAACTAATATACCCAGAACTTTATTTTAAAATATAGAATAGGAATGAGCTATGGACATAAAACTGGGAAAGACGTGAAAAATATATGACTTTAGGAGCATAAGTAAAGGAGTTTTCCTTGGGATATTCCATCCAGTTTGACTGTTTTATACTCCTTTTATATTTCTGACATCTACAACATCACATAGAATTCATTCATGCAATAAATTCCACAGTATTAATTATGCATAGTGTGAAAATGTATATTCTTATTGAACTTCTGTTGGTAATTTCATTTGATGTTCTGAATTTCTTATGTTAAGAGAAGGTTCTGAAAGATTTCTGCTTGCTCTCTCTTTCCTTTTTTACTTCACTTATATCTCTCTTACACTTTTCCTTTTAATTCTATGCTTACTAGATATTGATCCTGGTTATAGATCATATTTGGCTTTTTATAGCTATGGCCAAGTTCATTTTCATCAATTTTCATCCCGTGATTAATTAAAGAAGTTAATATTTATTTTTTTTTATTTCTGCTGTCAGATTGTGAGCTCTCAGCTTATTATTTCTTCAAAAGGTGAACTTGTGCTTCGTAATAAGGAAGTCTATCCCACTTACATGGCTCCAGTCCTCAAGGTCAGCTATCCTTTCTCCAAGGCTCCTTTGTATAACAGCTTCTCAATTTCACGGTGATGGCAAATATCATGAGAGTATATCAACTTGTGTGTCAATATCATTAAATGGAAGTGTAAAGAAAATTAATCTCAAACTGTATTCTTGTGAAACTCATTGAGTATGTGCCTTACAGTCTCAAAACTCCTTTTCCAGTATAATTCGTTTTGGGCTCTCCCTTCAGCCAGTTGCTCATTTATCTCATACATCTTCTGACACCCGTACTTTCCAGATTTCACAATAATTTTCCTCTTGACATGATAAGAAGCATTTGTAGATGTCCAGACAGATTATTTTTTCTAGTTTCCTGTATGAAAGTAAATGTCACATTGAAGAAAGCAAGTACATCATGTCAGAATTATCTTTCTCTGGTAGAGTCATACTTTACTATCTCATCTGCCATTTAGCTCCCAGCTTTCTGAACTTCTACCTTGTCATCATAGCAAAATAACAAATCTGTACTGAAGAAGATCACTTCTTTCCCTTTACTATTCCCCAATCACACAGTACTTCACCTAACTTGGATTAATTTTAAAATACTGCTATGCGACCTGAAATTTCAAACGCCAGGAGTTTTCTGCCATCTACAACAGAAAGCAGAGATCCCTACAACATAAGGGCATCAAGCTTTACAGTTATCTCTACTATATATATTATATTTTGTATGTATAGCAGATACAAATAAATATATATGTGTTTATTTTCTCTGCATGCTAACTTTTCCCAAAAGTTCATTGTCATTGTGCTGATATCAAGCAAAGTATTCATGTTTCTCTGACAAAGTACTTATGAGAATAGGATGAAATAGATTGAGAAGCAGCACTTCAGAACATGTACTTCAGAACTTGGTGCTGATGCCCAATTGGCCTGACATTGCTATTAAAAAAGATCTTTTGTTAGGTAAAGTAGAAAAACTTCCTGAGATAGGAAAAAAGTCTACTTCCATTTTCTTCTATCTTTCATGGAGGATTTTTCAAAGTTTTCCTCCAGCTTTTGTTCAAAACACAAAGGTGGAGATTTGCTGGCTAGAATATCTCCGAGAGGTATCTATTTATTGCATAGGGTTTGTTTTTTTTTTTCACCTATTTCACTTTGAGTGGGTTTTGGCTGAAGGCAAAGCCTACAGATCAAAGCTTTTGTAAAATATATAAAGCTTTACTGAGACTTCTAGTGCCTTTAGGTATTCTTTCCAATTTATATTAGTTTCTTACTAGGTATTTTACCCACCTACCAACCAGCAATAGAATTCAGGAACAATGATCTCAGTGATGGCTGGACTATATTTTTTTAAATCCCATAGCATAGCACTACAGTCTTTAATAGAGTGGTGAAAGCTATGTGAGAACTGTGTATAGTGTAAGATGAAACAGCAACTTTTTCAAATGTTCCCTGCTCAGAAAGAAAAAACATCAAAAATAGCTGGAAACAAGGATAATGAATTCAGCTACTAAAAGATCAATTTTTTTTGTCCATTTCAAGACTTGCTCTCTACATCTACAATGTGAGAAAGAAAAACTCAGTACCTTTTCCCTTGAGTCTTCTTATTTTACAAAAAGGGATTATTTCTTTCTTACTTTTGAATGGCACCAATTAGCATCAACCTAAACTCTACTAAAAAGTCAGTTCTAAAAAGTGACTCTGCAGGATCAGCCAGGTTTAGAGTAGCCTAGATTGAATAAAAAGGAATACTGGCATGTCATCTCCAAGTACTGCTCAAGCAAGCCCTGTTGGAGCTTGTGTTACGTAGTGCTATGTATGATTATGTATGTACATGCTTAGACTGTCAAGTACTGTCTCTAGCAGCTTTGTGTGGTTTGGTGTTGACATGCTGGTGAAATGAGAGTCAGGCCTTAAAAGAGTTAACTAGGATAGGCCCCCCTAACATCTACTGTGTCTGTGTTACTAAGACTCGTTCTGTTCTGCCTACTGGACCAAAACTTAGAACACTGGAGGCAGGATACAATAGGCCTAGAGGTAATAAATTAGGATAAGGTAGGATAAGGTAGACATTTGAATAGGAGAAATAGGCCTGGAGCCAAGGCTCTCTCCAAGCTTCAGTGAGCAGGGTGAGAACAATGGAAAGGTAGATAGGTCAGATTGAGGAACATGAGAAAAAGATCCCAGACTCAGGGCCTAAGGCCAAATGTAACCCCAAAATTCAGGACCAAGAAAAGCACTGCCCTAATCTCTGCTTAAGCTCCGCCTATACTCCGCTTGTCATTAATATGTATAATAGATGTTGCAAGCATATGAATATGTATAAGAATCATATATGAAAATTGTATAAAAACCCTGATTTTTTGTGATACCTTCAAGCAAGTTTTTTGGGTGATGCAAATCACGCTTGCTCCCAACGTTGCAATAAATACCTTGCTGCTCAAAAGACCCAAAGTCTCTGAGCAGTTCTTCCTATTGGATTTTTTGGTTCCACTGGCTGGCCATTAAGGTTGTGGCATAGAAGGTGCAGTCAGCAATAAGTCTTTGGGAATGCAAAGATGACATTAGTGGCTTTGATAACATCTCATATTGGTGTCTAGTGTTTAGTCTTGCCCTGCTATAATTCTGGTATGGCTCTGTGTCGCTGGGGAAGATAAGTTCTCTGACTTCACCTGGAATAAGGAAGATGATTTATTTATTTATTTATTTAAAACTGGACATAAAGTCTCTAGGCCCATGTCTCTAAAAGTTAACTTCATGAAATACTAGTTAGCATCTTGCTAGTCTTCTTGCCTTGTCCTTTCTACCATATTCTGCTTCTAAGTATGTTTCAGCATTTACTACACGTTGAGGTTGGAAAAAAAATGTGTGTCAGACAAGCTAATAGATGGCAACAGTCCATACTGGATGAGACTTTTATATTTCACAGAAAAAAGCACCTTTCAAAAGCTCTGCCATGATCAATAAAATTTCAGTGACAAACTTCTATTGCCAGGGAATGTCTATTCTGAGCTTCTTAAAAAATCCACCACAGTAGAGAAGCATGTGGAACAAGATGATCACTGTTTATCATGGTAGTCTCACAGCTGTTCTCAGTAATATGCTATCTCTGCATACCACAGTGGTTTCACAGTCTGTGTGGAGATAACCATGTGATGGTGGATAAAAGCATGATCAGTTTTGGGACTGGACCTTGAAGCTTCTGCCCTATAGAAAGTGCCCTATCATGACGATGTCAGAGAGTACATAAGAATTGCAATTGCACATAAAACAAAGCAAAGACACCTCACCTAGTACATATTCATTAAAATGTGGGCGGTTTTTGAAGTTATTAAGGAAAATAAAACTAAAGAAAAACCTAAACCTCTTTGATTTCCTGTACAATGAACTGTATAGAGCAACTATTTCTATGCTTCTGCTTCCAAGAGCTGAATTCATTTAGAGACAATCAAGCAGACTCCTGGCAGCCAGAATTAGTATCCTTTACCCACTTGGAGGACACAAGGCTCTAACTGCCAGGGAGAAGAATACATTTTTGTGAGTTCGTTTAAGGTTGTTCTTCAACAAGTTTTGTGACAGGGATTTTACCACACAGATTCCAGTTTGGGCCACCAGGAAAAGTGAAGTTTTTGTGCTGTAAGGTCCCTTTTTAATAAAGTTCTGTCAGATTTTCTGTCATAGCATAATAAAGTAAAACCATAGATTCATGAGGAAAAAAAGGAAAAGGGATTTCCAAACTTCATCTGGGCACACCTGTATCTTAAAAGGGTTATCTTTCTTTTTTTCTGGCAGTTATTTGCTTGACCTAGTCTTGGACAGAGGAAGAAAAAGCCCAGGCCTCTTAAAATGCAAATGTGTAAAATTCCTCTGCAAACTAGCCCACTGCTTCCCAGTAAACTAGTATTAAATAAAACTTTATAAATCTCCTTTTATCATAACCATAATTTGACCTATTCTCCAAAGGGTGGTGGAGCTTCATCAGTCCTTTAGGTCCATGAAAGCTGTCATAATTTTGTCTTTATGATAAAGAAAACTCCAGTAGTTTAGTTCCTCCTTGTAAGTTAGTCTTTCCTTTTATTAAACCATACCCCTGCTTCTTTCTGTATTTCCTTTCTAGACTACTCTACTACCACCTCTACCTTGAATTATGGATGTGGTATTCATAGAAATGTTAGCAACTACTCAGTAGAATGGAAAGATTCATCACCTATGAATTACATTTCTCATAGAAATGGCTACTGAAAAGGCTTGTACCAGAATGACATTTTGATTTTTTGAAAAATCAGTGGCCTAGTATAATTGTCTCAGGGATAAGTGCAAGCTGTATTTTTCATTCATGCTGTGATTTAATCTCAGCCACCATCTAAGCTCCACACAGCTCACTTCAACCACAGTGGGATCGGGAAGAGAATCAGAAGAGCAAAAATGTGAAAACTCCGTTTAATTGGTACAGCAAAAGCAAAATAAGGAATTAATTCACTTCTGGCTGTATCCCCTCCCCATTCTTTGAGCAGCCTCAGCCTTCTTGCTGGAGATGCAGTACAGGAAGCAGGAAAGGCCTTGATGCTGTAGAAGCTCTGCTCAGCAATAACAAAAGACGTCTCTATATTATCAATACTCTTTTCAGCACAAATCCAAAACGCAGACCCATACCAGCTACTGTGAAGAAAACTGCCAAAACCAGAAAAACTTGTTAGAGTTGCATAATAATTTTGTTGCAAAAAATCAGACTCATTTCTAGACTTCCCCTCTACTGTGTCAGCCTTTTCAAATGTAATGTACTCTCATTGCTTTGAAAAAAAAGTTTAAAAAAAATACTTCTATTTATATATGGCAAAATGTTATGGATCTTCAAAATGCCCAGAAGAAAAAAAGTGAAGTGTTCATCATGTCCATTCATATGTCCTTTTCCATTCTAGATGATTGACTGTTCTCAAGTAATTGGACTTCTCAGTGACACTATTTGAGTGGCTCCTGCATTTTAACTGTTTTTGCTTACATTTGTGTTTATTCAGGAAGAAAATTTGAGAGATTATCTTGGTACCGATCTTATTTTTTATCTTTCATCATATCTGTAGGAGGAACTATTTAACCGTCAATCATCTGAAAATCCTAGAAATAGAGGATAACATCTTTATTCAGCAATTGCTACTGGTATTTGAGACATCCTGAACTATTCATTATCTGCCATGATACAAAATTACTTTACCAAATGTATTACTGTGAAGTCTATCAGACTCTTCACCAAGCAAATTCCAATCCATAAGGCCTTGTAAATTTTTATAAAAAGTCTGGCCATAAAGAATGACCTGTACCAGCCAGTTTTGAATGTGGTCTAAGATTTTTGAACTGTCTGTTTTTAATGCTGGTATTCTGTGCAATCTAGTAAAAATTTTTAAGAGACTGGAATAGTCAGCATACCAGTGAATACATTGCAGCTAGTGATTTTTCAATGTGTTCAGCAGTCTTTTTGGTAAGGTGGTAAAAACTGCAAAACCATATTGGAGGAAGATGCCATTTGAAATTTCCTGTGTAGTTCAGGATATTAACAAATCTGCTAGAAATAAGTGAAATAGCAGATATTTTAGTATCTTCTGGTATTCAGTTGTTTAAATGAAGAGAAATAGATTATCTCCTTTTTAAAAGCCTCAGACAAGATTAACCTGGTTACTAGATCTCTTTCTTAGACTTCTGATTTTCAAGAACACCTTGCAGAGATAAAAACATCCCATATTAAAGCACCGCTATGTTAATCACCTAAAATTATTTGGGAGTAATAGAATTTATATATTCTATAGCTACAGAAACAGTCACCAAAACACAGAATCACAGAATCACAGAATAGTTGAGGTTAGAAGGGACCTCTGAACGTCATCTGGTCAAATATCCCTGCTCAAGCAGGGCCACAGAGAGTCAGTGTCCCAGAAACATATCCAGACAGCTTTTGAAGGGACACTGCACAATCTCTGGGCAATCCGTGGCAGTACTCAGTCATCCTCACAGACAAGAAGTGTTTCCTGATGTTCACAGGGAATCTCCTGTTTCCTTTTTTGTTCATTGCCTCGGATCCTATCACCACTGAAAAGAATTTGTTTCTTTCTCTTCAGGTGTGTAGAGAAATTGGTAACCTTATCACTGAGCCTTGTCTTCTCCAGGCTGAACAGTCCCATATGTTTCAGCTTTTCCTCAAAGGCGAGATGCTTCAGTCTCCTGAGTGTCTGTGTTGCTCTTTTCTGGAATTTGTCCATATGTCTCTTGTACTGGGGAGCCCAGAATTGGACACAGTACTCCAGGTGTGGCTTCAGCAGTACTGAGCAAAGGGACTGGATCATCTCTCCTGATCTGCTGGCAATATGCCATCTAATGCAGTTCAAGATGCTGCTAGCCTTCTTTGCTGCAAGGGCACATCACTGACTCATGTTTAACCAGGACCTCCAGGGCCTTTTCTGCCCAGTTGCTTTCCAGATGGGTGGCCTCCAGCATATACTGGTGGGGGGAGGGGCTTTTCCTCTCCAGGTGCAAGACTTTGCACTTCTCTTTGTTGAGGTTCGTGAGTGTCGTGTGAGTTCACTTCTGCAACCTGTCAGCCTATCTTCATGGCAGCACAACTCTCTGATGTATCACCACCCCTCCCAGTTTTATATCACCTGCAGACTAGCTGAGGGTACACGCTGCCTTATCAGTCCATTCAGTCCATTGATTAGGATATTAGGCAAGACTGGACCCAGCATGGACCCCTAGACACCGCTAAACACCACTAGTGCAGTCATTAGCGTGCCGCGTGCCTCCAGTCATGTAAGGAAAAATGTTGCTCCACCAAATCTAAGGAATATTAACTGTCCCTTTCTGATGTGCCTATTTCTTAAAGCAAACATGTCCTGAGACATGGAAAAGCAACTGTAAAACAAAACAGGTGGCTTTGTAGTAGATTTGGATAGGAAGGGAAAAAGGACAGTAAGCCAAAATACTTTCAAATTTATGGATACAATGCACATTTTTTGTCTCTGTGGTCACTTGATGCACTGATGCATGCATCTAGAACTTGTCTACAAACATTACCAAGCTCAAACAAGTAACTTTTATTTTGCTTTTGCATACAAAGAAATGCATAATTATTGCTATTCTTCCAGCAACAATTCCCAACTTGGCCTAGATGTCTCTTGTCTACCCTAATAAAAAAGATCTTTCCCATCTTTTTGCTTTGGTATGCAGTGTTGAGGTCCTCAGTGTCATTCACTAAGTTATTCTAAAAATGGTTCAACTGAGAACCACATCCAAAAAAGTACCATACTGTCAACATGAATGATATCTTCTATTAAGTAAATAAAGAATTTTTAATGCTAACTTTTAGGGGTGGAATTGGTCTGTGTATCAGGGAAATAGTGTTTCCGAAACATTATATGACAAGCAGTAAATTTTTTCCATCATTTTGATTTGAGTACTTTCTGCAACAGTTCTTTACTTATTGTCATTTGATTTTTTCATCTTCTATGGGCACTACTGAAATTAATTATTCTTCCACTTCATTTTTTTCAGAAAAATGTCACAAATAGTTGGTTAACAAACCTACTCTGCATTCTTATTGAGACTTAAAGTTGATCATGACATTGTTCGATCAAAACCAAAATTTCAGGTAATACATAAGCATATTTTCAGTAAAGTCTTATTCCTAGTTAGGGAATATCTCCATAAGATGTAACAATCAATGTGAGAGCACTAGTGTTAGAATTTTATTTTATACTTAATACCTCTGACACTACAAAAAGCTCAATTTATCATTTTAGTGAATAAGTGATGAAGGATTTGTTTTAAAAGAAAGCTGTATTTGTGATTCTTAAAATCATAAACAAACAAGCAAATTTTTACCTGCCTTTTTTTCTTTTTTTTTTTTATTTTTAAAGAGAGGAAAAGAGAAAAGCCTGCTACCCTCTACTGAATGATTTTACTTCCTATATAAATAAGCGATAGGCCTTTATTTCTCTTGCATTGACCTCTAAATATCGTGTATTTACAATCCAGCTCATGGAATACCATAACCCAGACTGGATCATGTATTAATGATGCTCCTGCCTAAGCAGCTAAAAAAGGTATAGATGTTCAGTGAAAAAAAACATCCCTCATGGACACTGAAGTAATATTTTCCAAGATGACTAGTGTAGCAAGAGATGTTAACTATCAGTAGTAAATGATTAGTAAAAGTTACAGTTGTGTTGACTGCAACCACAGAGACTTTGCAAAAGGGGATGCCCTCTGACCTTAAAAAGTTGAGGCAAAAAAAGCCAAGATTTTTCTTCTGATCACAATATATATGGCTTCAGAGGATAAACTTTTTAGCTAGTGATCTATCACAGAAAGGTGAATGCACATCCATTAATTATACTGAAGTTCACAAGCACTAATTAAAAGATAAACACTTCAATAACTGATTTGTGAGTGCTAGCTTTTATCTACTGGTAGCTTAAGTCACTTATTTTAATTTCCATTAGATATTGATAAAGTCTTCAAATTAAAAAACAAACTAACAAACAGCAAAAAAAGTCCAAAACAGTCTATGAACTAAAAAAAAAAAAAAAAGGCATCCAAATTGTCTTCAGTGTGTGATTTTGCTTGCAAAAGGAATTGACAGAAGGCTAGGAGGGTTTTTACATTATTTTATATTTCTGAACTGAGAAGATTATTGTTAGGCTCCTTCAGAAAATGGTCAGCTTTATTTTCTCACCATTAATTCTTTCCTAATAAACTATTCTGAATTGGAGCTTTTTTGATCTGTGGTACTAAATAAATGGCTAACAAGTTCTACTTTTTATAGTCTGAAGATTATAAACTTGTGAAAATAACCTGTAATGCCAGTGTCTTTACTTAGTCAGAAATTTTTCAATAATGACTTTTCCAGGGAGGCTTGTTCTGTGTTTTTAAGGAATTAATATTATAAATGGAGTATCGATTCTATCAAAAGGGAAGCTCTGCCACAGAGAAGTTCTTCAAATTTTGGTTTTTCAGCAACAAATGAATTCATTCATGGCTAGGCTTGCCAAATGAAGATTTGAGAAGGACTTTACCCATGCTTACTGCAAAAGCGCTGATGGCTAAAAAGGCCAATGCGAGATAGACAAGTCCAGTTGCAAAAGGCACAGCGGAAAGTCTCCTTCAGCAGTATTGACAAGACACAGTTCTTTCTACGTTGTCTTTTCTCCTTAAGAATGGTTCTGCATGTGTTCTCAAAAGAAGCAGCAGCATTATAAATAGTGTGTCTCCATGTCTTCCGATTGGAGGCCAGAGTGGACCAATGATGATCAATATGGCCAAGGCTGAGATATTGTTTCAGGGAGTCCTTGTATCTCCTCTTCGGGGCTCCTCTCTTGTGGCAGCCAGTGGCAAGTT
>VZRE01005658.1:0-59228 GCA_013396775.1 Cephalopterus ornatus | reverse complement strand
GCATGCTTTCACATGGGAATAAAATCCTGCCAGACAATGTCCAGGATTGCTTACACTATGTCCATTATATGTCCATTTTCCTCCAGAAATCCTACAACATACTGTGCATCAGTCAAGATACCTCACATCTCTGAGCTGAAATAAAGTGACAGCAATTTATTCTGTAGGAATTAATAGCCTTATTTTTAAAGAAATTAGACAGTTCTGAGGGTATAAATTTCTGTATGTTTGTCATGAAAAGACCTTTTTCATTACCTGGAGAAAGTAGGTGCAGAACCCAAGGACAAAGGAGATCAAGTGATGGCAGATGCAGAGAGAGAGCATAGGTGATTCCCACCTTCTCACCGTTTCCCTTTCCTTTGTGCACTGGCTTATCACTGCACCTTCGCAGCCCAGACTTCATCCCAGGGTCCTCCCTAATGCCTCTTCAAGGTGGTGTCAGTTCCCTGTCTCACTGTTGCCAGGTCTGCCAGGAGCAGATCTAGCTGTTGAGGGAAGGGGACCACAAGATGTTGGGATGGGAATGAATACTCAGTAGTGGAGCTTGGTGGTTGGGGTGAGGCAGGGAAGGGGAGAGGAGGAGAGGCTGGTGGCTATAACCTTTACTACAAGAACATTGGAAAACACTGGTGTATAATATTATACAGCCTCATCCTATTTGATGCAACATACAGCCTTGGAGCCTAATAAGAGATGTGGGGAAGACCCTGCCTGAGTTAAGCTTTACATAGGATTTGATCTGCTGAACAAAATCCCCGAAGAGCTCTGGCATGCTCGCAGGTAGTTACAGGGTTCAAAACCAGGCTTAACTAATCAATGCTGAGCTGTTTTACTGCTGCTCCCAGGCTCAGCTGCTCCATCATGACTGGATACACTGGATACAAAGTGGGCACTTTGAAGTTCCATTGGTTATTTTATATGCATGAATAGCATAAATCACTGATGTAGCATAAAGAGTGTCTTGTAAGGTGCATCAGGCTGAAGGGAAACCAAAACACTGCTTAGCACATCTAAAAGTCCTGAGATAGAAGAGAGCTCATAACTTGCTTACAGTTCTCTCAGAAGGAGAATTTTTTCCTATTTGTATGCCGCTGTGCCCCTTTTCTATATATCTATGCATTGCTTGGTAAGTTTCTTCTACTTTGATTTTGGTGTGGTTATAATTAACTAGTTTTCGCAGTGAGGATCCAGTGCCACCCTGTGGTAAATCAGTGAAAATACCAAGATACAGAGTAAAATATTAAGAGGAAAGAACACAGATCTGTTATAGGGGAAAAGAGCCTCGAAGGTGATCAAGTCCCATTGGGAGTGAAAGGGGGAACCCCACTGCTGCAGTTTTGGCTGCTGAGCTCTGTGTTGCAGCTGTTTGTTGCACGGTTGTAACAAACACTGCCTTGTTACTTGATGCAGATACTCCCTTATGAAGTACAGCGAGGACTCTGATACCTTATACAAGAAAGAAAAGAGGAGCTTGGAAAATGTGGAGTTTGACTCAGAGAAGCAGCTTTCCACCATATGCATTTCTTTCTACTGTTTTGTAATCAACCTGTTCTCTCAGAAGTCTTGGTGTTAGAAGAATAGCATCATGAACAGCCCAAATTGTGGTGTTGTAAACTTCTGAGTGTTTTCTTCGCCCCCTATAAATCTTGGGGGGGCGGGGGTGGGGAAAAGATCTTAATGTTTTATAGGTATGAATGTTAATTAAGAACATCTTAATGTTTTATACATATGAACATGTGAAGCATTTAGTTGGGAAAAAAGCTTTGCTGCTTTGAATTCCTGGAAGGACTATAATTGTTGTAGGTGACTAGCCCTAAGTAAATGCCTGGACCACATTACAGTGACATTTTTGTAAGCCTTTATGTACATCTTTTAAGTGACACATGCATAACAAAATAAAGGAAATAGTTTGTAAGAAAATACATCTTTGTGTGCAGCCATTTGGGTATGCACTTTTGAAGCTATACAGGGGAGTGCACTGGAATTTTTGTCACTATGGTTGTTTTCCCTGTCTAAGGAAAGATAAAATCATAATTCCTTCTATTTGGCATGTAGGGTCTTTATACATAAGCCCAAATTCACAGAGTTAGGCCTGATTCATTCTTTTCAAGGAAGGGAGTGTAAACAAGTTTCCACAGTTTTTTTATTTTTTTCCTCATGGATGTTCATAAACAATTGTAATTATCATCGTGCTTCGTACTTATTCCTACCTCCTTTGTTTAGAGCTCTACCTGAGTGATGAGGAGTTGAAGAAACTTCACGACTTTGAAGAACAGTGTGTGGAAGAATATTTTCATGAGAAGAATGAAAGCCTGAATTCCAGTGACAGTGAAAGGATCCATCTGACCACAGAAAGGTGTGTTTTGCTGCAGATTTGTGTTCTTTGTATAAATTTGTCATATAAAAAGACCTTGATAAGCTAATGCTTTTGAAACAGATTATGGCCACTGTGAACATGAGTAACCCTTGCTAATTTGATGGAAATTTATCTGTTTGAGGTGCATGTCTAGGAAACCTTGCTGGCAGAATTGTGTCCCCAGATGTGTGCAGTGACTGAGTGGTTAAAGGGGTGCAGTTAGGTGTTTCACTTTTGCAGACCAGTTAGCACTACAGAAACATGCCAGAAAACATCATATAATAAATGTTTTTCTTTAAAAGCTTAGCAGTGTAGGAATGCTGTGACAGTATTGCTTGTGACTGAGTATAATTGCTGTTTACAGAAGTAACCATAAAACCATTTTAGCATTATTTTCAACACAGTGTCTTGGTTTCAAAATGCTAATACACAATTGTCAATAGGGCTTCAAAACTCTTGGTATTGGCCTAATTTAACATTTTATTGAAATCAGTGTCAAATCTGCCATTAAATTTAAGAGGAATAGTTAAAAAAAGGGAAAATTATAAGAAGTCTTAGTGAATGCCAACACTGATTTCACGTAAGAAATTTGTTTTGCCTACAGAAAGATAGCCTCTTAATCTGCCTGTTCATAATCTTACTTTCTGCATGTTAAAACAAAATAGAAGCAGAATAAGCATCTCCCATAAAAGAAATTAAATAAACAGGTTTGTTCAAAAGTTACGGAATTGATTATGTCAAGAAGATTTCATTTAGTGGATAAAGATAGAACTGGAAAGGAATTTTTTTCTGAGTGCAAAAGTGAAATGTACTTCAAGTATTACATAACATTCATGCGAGAAATTAATGCAAGAAGTTAATTCAGATGAAAAAAATGTCCTGGAATACTGGTCTTTGATTTTATTCATCAATGGGTAAGTAGTATATCTTTTAGTTACTCTGTGACAAGTGGAAGAAATGACTACTGCATATTGCCTGCAGCTAGTTTATCACCGTCGTAGTAATGAAGCGCCAGAGAGTATCTTCACAAAATGTGAAGATAATTATTTGGTTAAAATGATATAAGTCCAGGCCCAGAAATTCTTGTACTTTTTACTGGAGATTTGAATATGCTAAAATTACAGACTTAGCCTTTTAGGAAGTTGAATTTTACCTAAATATAACTGATGCCATAAGATGGAGAGAATCTGCTTCCAGAGGCCAAATAGGTTCTTGGGAAGACCCCTTTCCCACCAGTCTCTAGTATTTGAGAAATGCAAGACTAAAAAATACCTGTTTGTGCAAGTCTTGTCCTCATGCTTGCACAACAAATGTAGAAATCCAGGATGCCTAGCTGAAAAGAAATATACTTTACAGCATTTTACACTGGCAGAAATAAGCTGTCTGCTGTCTATGCTTTAGTAGTTCAGTAGCAATGAATGGCTATTAGTAGGAAAACAAGAGTTTTTAAAATAGGTACTCTTCGAGCAGAAAGTCTGTTTCCTTAAGAAACACTGGCCGTTGGCTGGCTTTTGTCAAGTATAGATATTTGACAAAAACGAAAGTCACCACTTAAAAAAAAAAAGCCAGAAAAAAAGCCTGCTTGAAACACTGACTTTTGGAAATGTGTTAATGGCTTCCTTCATCATCTTGCAAAAAGACGTAAAGATGTTTTGGTATTTTAATTGTATTTTCTTTTTCCACTTAGAGTGGAGGAGATGTTTCTACAGCTTAAAGAGGTGCATGAGAAGGTATTTTATATCAAGGAGTCTTTACTCTCCCTGGACAGCCAGCTAGGACATTTGCAAGACTTGTCTGCCTTGACAGTGGACATCCTGAAAGTCCTTTCTGCTGTAGACACCTTGCAGGTGGAAGAAGCCTTACTGGCTGACACAAAACATCAAATGTGTAGGAAGCTGCCACATAGCTGGAGCAATGCACTGTATTCTGAGCCCTTGAGCAGCCTGGAGTGTTTGTGTAACAAGAAATACCACTACTACAGCATGCCACCCTCCCTCTTACGGAGCGTGGTAAGGAGTCCATGTCTATCAGAGCGAAAAGACCATGTATGGAGGTCTGAGAGTAATAAGGTGATAGAAGACAGCTCTCAAAAGGTTGAGATGGAAAGCGACACACCCACTTCAGGAATATCCTCTGAGACTAAGTCAACCCTTAGATATGGACAGTTTTTGCTGGTGTCCCCTGACCATCAGGGAGGGTCTTTGTGTGAGGATGTCACCTTAAATTTGTCCTTTTTGAGCACTTCTGCCAAGTACAAGGATGAAGGGGTCAGAGATGACCTGCAAAGTAGCATTGTGATGCAGCAAAATATGCCGAGTGTCAGCCTCATTGGAAAAGAGACAGAAGATTATCATTGGAGCCAGAGAGACTTTGCTATTCATTTGCTATCAGAAAAGACTAATGCTGTAGAGGCTGGTCATCCGCTTGGTCTCCAGCCACCACTGAATATTGAAAAGAGTGCAACATCCCCTTATGTTGATGGGGAAGAAACTGAAGGTGGTTATGTGAACTGGGCGTTCTCTGAAGGTGATGAAAAAGGAGTTTTCATCTCAGATTCAAAGAAGAAAGCCATATACATACATTCCTCCTATGACAGACACAATAATTGCAAGAGTAGTCCTCCCAGGCATGCTCAGTTAATAGAATCAAAGTCCTCCTTCTACGACTCTGACTGGTCACATCACAGCAGCAGCAGCATCTCTCAGAATAAGCTGAAACGAAGCACCTCCTTCTTGATCAGCCCACTCTGGAGGGACTGGAGTTTCTGCAGAAGCAACAGCTTACAGTCCCCTAAGAAAGAGAGATCAGGGAAAACCTGCAAGGCCATAGGAGGTAATTATAAAACATTACACCTTTACAGTATCTTTTACTGGAGAGTCCTAGACATTATAAAAATATTTCATTTGCACCGATGAGATATTAACTGCAGTTGATGGTAGTAGCAGAGGTTCCAGAGTTACTCTTTCACTTTCTTTGTTGTGGGTCTGGCAGTTGGTTGGGAATTTATGAAGTGTGCCTGGTATCCAAGCTGCAGTACACCTACGTGTCAGCCACCCTGACTCTCCCATTCTCATGAGTTCTCTTTGTCTGTGGTTACACAGCTAGGGTGACAGAAGGATTGTGGTCGCTCTGGGGAAGTATATTACCATGGGAATACAACGCAAGAGTTGCAGGACCCAAAATAAATTACACAAACCTGTAGACACACATTAGTGTTATCACAGGTCAGATGGGTGCATGGAGAATGTAGAGGTATACACTTTTGTAGTGAGTTTAAATCCCTCCCTGTCCACCACGAGGTTTGCTTACCAAGAACTAAAATAGAGCAAATTCTTCTCCTAATTATGAATAATGTGAGATGATGGATAACATTTGTTGTTTTATATCTTGTGATGGTGCACATCTGTGCACTGAACTGCATGAGTATTAACTTTGGATGTCACAAGTCTTTGTCAGCTTGATTTAGAGATCTGCCAATTCTCAGTCTTAGTAAACAAAACTCTCTAACTTAAAGGTGTTTTTTGGCTCTTTTCTGCAGAGTCTTTACGATCCAGTGAGCTACACCAGAGTGAGGCAACAAAACCAAAACAGCAAAACAGAGACAGAAAGTCTGGGAGAGGAAAGAGGAATCAAAAACCCCTTCAGGTGCCGGTATGGGCAGACGCAAGAGAATCACATATCTCAAAACTGTCTTTTTCATTCATTAAGAGCAGTTCTGCAGTGTGATTTAATTGAAAATGCGTACATTTAAAATGCTGCACACAAATTGGGGTATCTCTTGGGTGTGACTAGCTTTGGTTCAATTTTCCTTTTGTTTGAAATGTGTGGGATTTCCCTTTTGAACTTGTTGATGCCCAGGGACTTTGCTATATAGTGTACTGGGGTGATACTGATTTTACACAAGAATAAATCAGTCCTTGCACTTCAGCTGGCAGGAGAACTTGAGGAGGCTTCATAGGATCTAGAATAGACTGAAGGAGTGGCCATATCCAGGTGGTATACAACTGTAAACAAGCAACTAGGCCTCATAAGGTTATCTCTTATCTGCAAGATTCCCCCAGTCTTTTCTCTGAATCCAGCAAATATTTAGCATGTTGCAGAAAGCATATTGATTGTGTCATACGTATGGGGCAACTTTTTTTAACTGTATCTGTGTGTTCATACATAAAAATCTATTTATAGAGCTATAAAGAAATTCCTAGGGTCTTTGTCAACTGGAAAGAGTTATCACTGTTTAATGAGATGAACAATGAAGATTGATTTGTTTACATAGGTCAGCAAAGACTCAAACTTTGAGATCAAATACCTCTGAATGTATTGGGTCTTGAAGTTCAAATATGTTTAAATAGTGTGAGATCTTTCATCAGTTGTATTTACTAGACAAATGCAACATGTCTTCTGCAACTTGTAAGAAAAAATTGGAAAAACTGTTTCTCAGCTGGAAGTATGTTCAGTCATTGGCATTTTGGTGATGTTCTGAAAGGCCACACCATAGGCTGTCAGAGGAACTGAGGAGTTGCTAGTTATCCTGTAAAATGAATATTGTCTTGTCTCTGTATTGCCAGGTGATTAAAGTGGATGATTGTCCTCAGAACACTCAAGTGATCTCAGAGCCTGCAGAGATCAATGTCTGGGATGAGCAAGAGAAACACAGCAAGAATTGGCTTACCGTGTCTAATTTCAGTCAGCTAAGTATGTTACATTTTGCAGACAGTGAATTTCAGAACAGCTTTTAAAAGGAAGCAGTAAATATAGTTCACAAATTCAAAGTGTCATCCACCATTTTCACCTCATGGCATAATTTTCACAAAATTAAACTTAGATTGAAAGCACATATGCCTTGGTTATTTGCTACGTCGTTGAAGAGGGCTATAGGTTGGATGGAATGACAGTTCAATCATTCTGGGAGCACTGCCTGTCTTGCATGGCAGAAAATAGAGTGCTGATCTCAGGAATAAGTGGGAAGAAGGAGGGTGATATCATTGTTTCCTCTCCTGAAGTACCTTTTGAAGTGGCATCCTGGCCAGTTGCAAAACTAAACTCATGATTTTCCAGGACATTTACACTCACAGGCAGTGCTGCGATACTGTATTTGCTGGCAGATCCCCTACTTGCATTATTCATTTCTCATTTCTCAGAAACACATCCTCCAAATGGAAGATATTAATTCTGTATTGTCTTTTTGGAAATGAAAAGGAATGATTTTCTTACTCTTCTTTTGGTAATTCTCCATGTCTTTCATTCTCAGAAGTCCTTTGTATAGTTCATCTTATCTTTCAGCTTTGCTGTGATGTAGCTCACTGGTTTCATCCTGTTGGGAGAAGTACTGGGGAATGGGGAATGAATGACTCAGTACCTCATGGTCTGAGGAGGGCTGCATTCCTCCCAAATCTGCTGACGAAGAATGGAAGTAGTCTGTTTTATCCCTATGAAATTCTGTTACTGTTTTTATAAATTATGGGTTTGCTGGGACAATATAGTATATACATGTTTATTTTATAGCACTGCATAGGTTTTTATTTTAGTGATAGAGCTGTTCATTACACTCTAGAAATAGCTGACATACTCTTTTGGCTAGGTCTGGAACGTCTCAGTTTCACGCACCAGAAAATGAAAAATCAAGACATTGGTAGGCATACCATACCATTCTGTGATTACCTGGGGCATTCTCGAGAGGTAAGACCTAAGATGACACATCCTAGTCCATAATTTTGGCTGGGATGAGCCTAGGGTAGCTCTACTGTCATCCCTAGATTTGCCACTACAGATTCTTTGTCGTGACATAACTCTTTGAGAGATGAGGAACTTGGTTGTCTGCTGGCACAGTGTATATGTGCGAGTAAATGAATAATTTAACATCTGTTAACACTCTACTAAGATTATCAAAGTAGGATATTAAATTATTGAATCACAGAGTGGTTCTGAATATGAAGTTAGTCAGAAGCGGCATGTGTGTTGATGTTTCATTAGGCAAAGCATGAGCACACAGCTTAGTCTTGAACCTGTGGGCAGAATGGCTCAGAAGCAAATTTTGGAAAGTTAGCTACATAGTGTTCACTCTATCACATAGAGGTAGTTATTTCTTGCAAAGGAGTAGTGAAATATTGATAGTAATTGCAAAATATAGATTTCTTAACTGATGGCTTATAAACACATATTTTATGATTTAACAGAATTAATTTGCAGCTCCATAATATAAAGGTCCTCTGCCTGTGGAAACCAACATAGGCTCATTGAATGCGATGGAGCTAGACCAATTTGTATTTCACAGGTATAAAAGGAAGTAAAGAATAAGCTAAGAAAAGGAAATGTGAAAGTATCCTTTCTTTTTCATTTTCAACAGCACAAAAGTACCCTTCCTTGTCTGTTTTACTTCTGTCATGATTATTAAAATGGTGATCTTTCAAAGCCTAGCTTATTTTTCACTGTAAATGCTATTATTTGCCTTTTTTTTTTATTTAGGAATAAAAATAAACCAGATAATTTCAGATATGCCAGTGTTGTAGAATTTGAATCCCAAATACCAGGAAAGTCTGAAAGTCAATTTTAAAAATGGTGGTGTTTTCTATGAAAAAATGAAGAGAAAGAGAGAAATAGAAATAAATTTACTGATTTTGTATTCTGTAAAATGGAGCTTGGAGTGTAAATCAAATCTTTGAAATGCTGAACACGAGATCAGAAAAGCAAAACTGTGTGAAGGAACCAAGTCATCTGATGCTTCAAAACTCATATGAAGATATTCTTGGATAAAACTCAAGGGTGTGATTTTTAAATTTCTCAAAAAAAAT
Organism: Cephalopterus ornatus; assembly: GCA_013396775.1. Lineage (NCBI taxonomy): Eukaryota > Metazoa > Chordata > Aves > Passeriformes > Cotingidae > Cephalopterus > Cephalopterus ornatus. Next base: position 50,084 of record VZRE01005658.1, on the reverse strand, counting down.
CCAGTGATTAATAGCAGTATTGGAGTTATGCTGAAATCAGTCACTTTCAGAACATTTACTTCAAATTGTTTATTCTTCCAAGACACAGTCTCCAATACACACTGAATTATTATGCCTCTGCCTAAGTCCTCTCTGGACTATGAAAGTTTATATTTATCACTGAGAAGTAATAAAATTGCTGCATCCAACTGTTCCACTTAGAGTATGATATATTTTAAAGAAATCTCTCTTTCTTTAAGTGGTACTTTTCAGATTTATCTGCTGCATACTAGTAGTTCAGGAATCCCTACTGATAGGTAGCAGGGAGCAAAGCAAGGGTGTATGTAGGAAGGTTTTTAAAAGATTTTTGCATCTGCAGAGCAAGCTATAAGGTCAAAATACGAGAAATAAAAAAAAGTAAGTTAAGTTTCAGATTAAATTAGAAGCTGAATTTTAGTTGGTTTATCTTTAAACTTAGCAGTCTCTGCACATTTTTTAGAGGGGCCTTTTTTTTTGAAGATTGAAATCTGCCTGACTACTACTCAGAAGAATTATTCTATTTCTGACTTGCACATTAGGAGGACCTGGCTGACCTATTTTTTCCTAATATTGCTGGAAGTTTAAAAGACTATTTGAGTATTTCTTTAAACAAAACACCTGGAAAATATGTGATCTAATTATCACTGTAAAGCTGCTCAGTGTGTCACCTTCTTCTGTTATAGAGGTTTAGAGTGAATTTTATTTTCAACAACTGTAAAGCCTATCCCTTAACTGAAATTTTCCAACACAAAGAAAGTTCTCTGATACTGCCCGTTTTAGAACATCTTTAAAAAGCTTTGTGAGTGTATTGAGATATAGGTGGGTGCCTGGGTATTTCGTTCAAACGTATGGAGGCAACATGGAACACTACCATGTGAGCTAATTAGTTTCATTTTATTGTAGGTTTGGCAATGCTGTGATTCACCTGCCTGTTGGTGTCATTATTTATGTTAACAATACGCATATCACTAACTGTTTTTAAGACTGTAGCTCTTTGAGCTGTGCAGTGTGTATATTATAGTGATGTGCATATTTTACCAGTAAAAGTATCTCTCTTTTTTAGGGCCTGAGTAATAGAGTATTTGGAAATACGAAGAAAAGTAATCCAAACAGGAACTCCTCGTATGTATTATTAGCATATTAAGATACTCTTCACATGTTTTCAGAAAGAGATATCTATGCTGTCTGCAGGTTTCCACTTCAGTTTTGTTTCTCATACTTCGGATGAGCAACTTCTGTCAAATGAAGAGTTAAGGCAATTAGTTTTTTTAAGATTCTTAGAAGAAGTCTTACTACTAAAGATAAAGGAGGTCCATTTAAACAAAGTGTATGATTTTGGATGGAATACACACCCATTCCAATTCTAATAATAATCAAATTTTCTATTTCAGTCACTAAGATGACCGTTAGACTTCATGATCTTAAAGGTCTTTTCCAAGCTTAACCATTCTATGATTCTGTGGTTTTACGACCATCTCTAACTGACCATTTTTCCAGTCTAGGGAGCATGAAAAGTTGCATTTGCTGTGCAAATTTTTTGTTTCCTTTTTTAATAATTCAAATACCAGCAGCTTCTGAAAGCTTCTCTCACTCTCTGATTAATCTCTTTTGTGCTGAGTTGCATAAAATACAAAATACTTAGCTTAGTTTTCTTCATGCATTTTCAAAAGTTATTAAGCTTTGATTATATTTGGGGAAAGTATACTGGTTTCACAAGTGGTTTCCATCCCCCCTCAGTTTGATTAATCATTATCTTACTATTAGGAGTATTTTTACCACGTGCAGTGCTGTCTCTGTGTTCCCTTTCCTTTTCTTTCTTATTTATTCAATTTCTTTTAGATCACTCTTATTTTTTAGCACAGTCAATGTAATAAATAAAAGATACTAGAAAGCTGTCACATCCCTTGTAATTTCACCATGGGGAGAGGAGGAATTGGCGTTTTTTTGTTGTTTTTATGCATACTGGTGTGTGTGGGAGAGGGCTGGGTGGGTTTTTTTTGTTTTGGGTTTTTTGGAGTGGTTTTTGGTTTTGGTTTGTTTTTTTTTTTGACTCCGACTCCTTTATAGGCGGTAGGCAAACCGCATACTTGCCAGCAGGACATACAGGCTCTAGAGTGGCCTGATTCTGTCACTTAGTCTGTTGTCCTCAGTGGGGATTCTCTGGTCTGTGAGGTGAATCTTATCTTCTGTGTTTTGTGAAAGATTGCTTTAATGTTATTACTGAATGCAGTAGTCTTTTTGTACAAGCAGACTTGTTAATCCAAAAGACCATCAATTTAAAAAGTATGTTTTTGTACATACAAAAGTGGTGGTAATGATACATGTAGCTGTTAATACACCTCAGCATTGATTAAAAAATGAACCATTGTGTATGTGATTGAAGGGTCTGTGACTGATAATGTTATTGCAGTGTAAAAGATATGAACAGCAGCGCAGATTCAAGAGCAACTCAGCATGAAGTAGAGAAAGAAATATGCAGAAAAATGTGTCATATCTTCAATGCCTGAAGGAGGTTTCCTGATTGCTGCATTGAACAAAGTCGCACTGAGGGTTATTTTGTTTTATGATTGTTGATCAAACCTTTGTGAGTTTAGCCTTCACATAGATCACATCTCTTTGTATGTGATCAGTGTGTACCAGTATTAGCTTACTGACGGAAATTTCAGATTAAAATATCAAATATTTGTTTCTAAACAGGTCGAGAACTTCAGAGGAAACTGACAGTAAGTTTTTCATTGCTTGTCACTCATTTTAATTCCCATTTGCACTCTGACAGTTCCAAAGTACAAAATCCAAAAAAGAGGTTAATTTACGGTAGTTGACGGTTATAGGAAAATGTGCAGATATTGTTTCATTGTTTCATGAAACAATACAAACAATTACAAACTTTAATTTGTACTTTCGGTTTTTTATTTTTTATGAGGACATGTTTTTCTCATAATAACTGCCCAATCTTAAATCAAAAAATCTATTTTTATTCTAGTCTGCCCAGTAATTTCAGCAAGAAAAAACTCTTGAAGATGTTGGTTCTGCTCTCATCCCTTACAGTATAAGAGACCTCCTGAGTTAAACCAGGGTGTTAGTCTGAGGACAGATTGTGATATAAAATTTTTAATGTATGTTCGATTTTTCAAGTTGCAATTTTGTGTAATTCCTCTGTTTGTATTGTTGACCTGAAATTATGATATCAGTGAAAGACTGAATTTATTATGAAATGTCCAATGAAGAAATTCAAGGTTTTAGTGAGAAAATACTTTGTTCCTCAGAAGTAGAATATTAACTTCACTTGTATTTGTTGCATTTTAATCTGATCTTCCAGTTTTCCTGACATAACTCTTAGGAGTAAGAGGCTGAGCCCCTGGGCATCTATCTCCTTTTGAGGCTAGATGTGATGCAGAAATGAGTAGCCCTTAGTCTTATCTCTCCTTCAAGTGCTACTCTTTCAGGGTTCATCTCTGCACAAAACACTGCAGTGCCAAAGCATACTGCAGCATGCAGAGTTGTTGGATCCATCAAGAAAGAAAGCACAAGGAACTTTGAATCATTAAGGGCAGTGAAAATGCTGGGCCTTCCCCCAGCATCTGTTGATATTTTTTTATAAGATCTCTTGCTAGATAAGGAAGTATAAGCAAATAGAATACACCAAGAAGAAAAGTGTTAAGTTCAAAAATTTTGATGAACATTGTTTTGATTATCTCGTTTTTTCAGAATTAATAGTAGTACAGTGTATGTAATTGTAAAATCTGGCATTTTGAAGGATTGTTTTCTAGCAGAACAAAATTATTTCATCTACCTAATGGGAACATGCTCATTAATCTTGGCTGTATTAAAAAAGTCTTTCTGTAAAACAAAGATTTTTGGACCAAATTTGATCTGGTTGAGCCTGTGAAATATGTCACCACATAATTTGTTTGTCTGCTTATGTTTTAACAGCATGTTAGATGCTGTGGGTTAATGAACAGTATTATTATAACTTTGGTTCAGTAGTATAGTTAATGGAATGCTTAATGGCTTAAAATGGAGTTGGAAAAATCATGCCTTTGGGAGGCCAAGAAGCATGATGAATGGCAAAATTCTTTTGTTATCCCAGAGATGTAATTGGTTTAACATGTCTTTCAGGTTAATAACACAATTTTCCCACCATTTTCCTGTATAAATGAGTCATCTGTCTATATTACATTGATAACTGAAATCTGCCAATATACAGTACACTACAATGTAGTTACAGCCAATTAGTAATTCTCCTCTTTGGAATGCTGAGATAGTAATTCTGATTAATCTGTTTCATGACAAACTCTAGGATGGAAGGAATTAAAAAATCATGCATTTGTGTCTTCTATAGCAGTTAATGTAGTTAAATAGATCCTTTGAACATTATTTCAGATACCTTTGTCTGCTTGAAACCATTTCAAGATTTGCATCATCACTACTCAGGTAAGGAGAAGGCACCAGAATAATTGCTGAGAAATTTAAGCAATTAAAAATAATATTAGTCCTCCCCTTTGTTATCTTCTGTGATTTTCCTTTTGAAGAGTTGCATCATTGATCACTGCTAAGAAGTTTCTCTGTTAATTCATGCCTAACACTTAAGTGAGAGCATTATTAATTATTTTCTTGCTAATAATTGCTCTGTTCTGGGTATATATGGCAAATCCAGAGCAGAATGTAGATAGTCACTTTCAAAACATCATTGGAAACAATGAATACACATCCAGTTCCTGAGAGGGCAGAAGAGGCGCTCATTTGTTGATAGCTGTCACTTTCCCTCACACCTCTCACACCCTCCTTTGTACTTTCTAGAATTCTTTTCTTCAGCAAATTGGTCCTGTATTACTTCATCTGTGTTTTTTACCTATGAACTCCTGAAAATCTGGCAGGGAATAGATAATTTGAATGCTGATTTCCTGCAGTCCTGTCTTTTCCTGAGCTGAGTGTGCACAGATTATCCCACGGGGCATGGATTTCGTTTTTTCTCAGAGGAAACATTGCCAGTAGATTGCCCACAGGACTTGGCCTATTTTACAGGCAAGACTGAGGTAAACCAGAAGTAATAGCAGCCTCCCTAAATTCGAAATCTACATTGTTTTCATTGGGAATAATATCTCCTGGATTTTAATGAATTATACAGGAGTAATTTCTCTGACATGTTGGCATTGTTGCAGTGATTAATTTGTCCCTCATCAGGCTTACTATTTGAGATGAAGTAAGATTTTTTAGCACAGATGAAAGTGGTTTCCACTATGAGTTGACAAATATTTTGAGAGGTTGCAGTGTAGGTTTTCTTTCCTCAGGAAGACCTTAATGGAATTTCCCCAACTAGGCCCAAAAATTGGACACTAAAATCCTATACCATATATTGCTTATGAATTCTTTTTCTATCGTGCTGAGCAAGCAAATAAAATTCTGCCTCTCTGCACACCCAGAAGAATTAGATTTTTGTCCCAAATTCAGCAGCTGATGCAAGTCCATGTTGCGTGAATTCTCAAGGTTATAGAGTGACTGCTGTCAGAGTCTGACAGATGGCACAGCTTGGGAAGGAAGGAATTCATGAATGGTGAAAAGAGCAGCAGCTGATGCTTGTGAGATACCATGGGTATGTGTCCTGGTTCTGGCCAGGACAGGGCTAATTTTGGCAGTAGCTAAGAGGGCACGGCTAGGACCCAGAGGTTATTCTATACCACCTCATGTCATTTTCCAGGGACAGGGGATCGGGTCCCTTCTGGGTCAGGGTAGAGTGGCTGAGGTTTGTGTATTGCCAGTTTCCATGTGGTGAGCATTTGTGTGTGAGTTGTTTGCCTGTCTTGTACCCTCTGTTATTAATAGTGTTGCTGTTACTGCTCATTTTCTTATCTCATTGCTGTTTCCAGTAAATTGTTCTTATCTCAACCCATGATCTTTACTTTTTGTGCCTCCAGTTCTCCTCTTCATCCCACTGCAGAAAGCACCGCATGGTTTGGAGTGTTTCAGTGAGAACACTAAATTGGGGAGTACAGTTCCTAAACTGTGACAGTGTGCAAAGGGGAGTTGCTGGCTGGGTAGAGTGAATGGTGATCAGGTCTGACACAGGATTGCACTGGCTTTGTACACTATATTAGAGTGCTGCCAGGTGTTTTTGAAGTTCAGCCAGCTTGTTCATTCAATATAGCAGTGAAATCTATGTTGTTTGCAGCTGTTGAAAGAAACAACTTAATGAGACTTGCTCAGACTATACCATTTACACCAGTTCAGCTCTTTGGTGAGTACTAACTTCCTGGTTATGTTTTTTTGCTTTATAAATAGTTATTGCATTATCTTTTTAAAGACTCTGTTAGAGAAATTGTCTTGGACTAACTTCAGCAATTCTTATTTCTGAAAGATAAAAAACAGATAAAATTGTAGCCATGCAGTAATCTGGGGACTTTGAAGGTTGTCTTGTCCATCTCCCTCTGTGGTCAATTCTGAGCAGGTTGCTGACACTCTGTACAATTGCATTTTGAATATGTCTATAAATGCAAATTCCTCAGTTTTGATGGGCAACCTCTTCCAGATTTTGGCTGACATAGCTGTGAATCTAGTAATTTTTCCAGAATTTGTTGAGGTTTCCCTTGCTATAGCTTGTATCTGTTGTCATTCATGTGATTGCTGTCAACCTTAGAGATTAATCTAACTCCATCTTCTATATATCTGTTAGGATAGGTGAAGACAACAAAAAGTTTCCCCTTAGCCTTGATAACTTCATTCTCTCTGTTCCTCTTTCACATACAGACACAGATATAAATAGATATATAGGATATACCAACAAGAAGAAAACCAGATATTGCTTTAAAGGATACTATTCCTGTACCTGTCACAAAAGACCTGTAGTGTATTAAGGAAAAAAGAACTGTGCTGTAACAGAAGAATGGTAGAGAATAATCCATAAACTGTTGGGAAGAGATCTGAAATTAGCATGCAGTATTGACTTAAAGCAGCAGAAGCTCTGCTTTTAGACACTTGAGATCTAGGTGCCAGGTTCTCAATAAGTAGAATATTTTGTCTCACAGCAACAAATTGCCGATACTTGTAGCATCATAGGATTTCTTGAGACCAGATTGCTGCAGATAATTAATATAGCTATGAGCATATTGAACATTCTAATCTTTGAAGCTCCTAGGAGATACCTTTCTAGGTATTAAACTGTCAAAAGGTAATAAAATGAAGATTTAATGTACAATTAAAAAATGCTTCTAGTTATAGTATACAGGTGTCCATCTTTTATGTAAGACACTGTTCCAGTTGCTTTATTTTAAATTAAAATGTGTGCAAATTGCTGCATTCAACAGCATCTACATTTGTGCTTCTTGGTGAAGGTAAGTTTGAGAGTGGGAAGGAAATCTGCTGGTCTGAATCCAGTTTATCATTGCTTATGCCACTCTTTGCCATTTTGCAGATGTAGTTACCTCATCACACTTGCCAGTGAAAACCTGTTTCTTATGAATTAACGTTGCAAATAAAGTGAGTTGCAAGAAGGAAAGACAGATCTAAAAACTCACTCTACTTTTCTGTTAGTTTACAAAAGGTGGCAATAGAAAGGTGTCTTAATTCTGTTGCAGAGAGGAATGATACTATAACTGTAGAGGGAAACAGAATATAAATAAGTTTAAGCTCACTAGTTTCTGCTTTTAGAAAAAATGTTACTAGCAGGAGCAGAGTGTCTTAAACATTTGTGCATTGCAAATAACACTGGAATTTCTAGAAAAAAATTAAAATCTTAGTTTAAGATACCGAAACTGTAAGCTTCTTATTAATTTGCTTGAGCTTGTTCTTGTAGGAATGTCTTTTTGAATCTAATTTCTCTGGCTCATCTCATTGTGGCCAAGTCACCATTTTTTAAACAACTCAGCTCTCTGTCTGCACCAAAAGGTGGCACTCTTGACTGCAGTCTATTTTGTAGCAACTACAAAGTTAAAGGCCTTTAATGGTATAGTTAATAACTATTATATGCTCTGTGTGTTTGCCTTGATATCATGATTTTTTCTGTAGATTTATTTTTAACTATTACTTTATTATTTTTAAACAAAGATTTTAATTTTATTTCTTAGAAATTCCAAAGTTATTTGCAATGCACAAATGTTTCAGATCTTCTGCCTCTGCTAGTTTGTTTGGATGTTTGTTGTTTTTTGGGGTTTATTTTGTGAAACACAGTTAAAAAAAATACTGCGAGTGTTCCGTGGATCACGATTAACTTAAAACAAGTCTTACTAAAAATTCCCATTCCACATAAGTGCATAAAGAGAAGGAGCTACACTCAGTATATTTAGAGTTCACTGGAGATAAAAATGGTATCCCTTTAAAATTATGTGCTTTTAAATGACTACTACAGACTAGAATATGTGAACTTTGTTTTCTGTGGAAGTATCCAGGAGGTCTTAAATCCATCTCTGTTTAGAGGGTTAATGCAAGTTCTTTGGACCACTTATTATTATAGTAGAAGAATGTATGTGCTAAATCGTGTAAGTTTAAGCTGGAGACGTTTTCAGACAGAAAGCTGGAGACGTTTTCAGACAGATGAACAGTTATGATAAAAAGGCTCTCTTTAAAAAAATTGTGGCTTACAAAGGTGTGTAAAGTGGTATGTATAAAGACATCAAATCAAAATGCAGTTCTCTCCTGTTTCTGCAATATATGACTTTTGCTAACAAAACTTCCTTTTATTTAAGCTGGAGAGGAAGTGACAGTCTATCAGCTAGAAGAAAGTTCACCTATGAACCTCGATAAAAGCATGTCTTCCTGGTCCCAGCGTGGTATGGCTGCAATGATCCACGTCTTGTCACGGGAGGAGATGGATGGGGGTCTGCGGAGGGCCATGAAGGTCGTTTGTACTTGGTCTGAGAATGATGTATTAAAGTTGGGACAAGTATTTATCGTGAAGTCTTTTCTGCCAGAGGTGGTTCAAACTTGGCAAAAGATCTTTCACGATGGCACAGTGTTACATCTCTGCCTGAGGGTGAGTTCAGAACTGAAGACACTGACTGGTCTAGCCTGATGTTATATTGCTTACATGTTAATGTCTTCGGCATGGCTGACACATGTTTTGATGTTATCTTTTGGAAAGAAAAAAGGTTTTAAGGAAGATATATCTCCCATTTTAAGCAATGTATAATCAGTGTGTGTATGTGTTTTTTTGTTTTGACAAATTCATGACACCTTTCTTCATGAAAATGAAAGTGGTGTTTATAACATTATTTTTTTTCAGGAGATCCAACAGCAAAGGGCTGCACAGAAGTTAATCTATACCTTCAATCAAGTGAAGCCTCATAGTATTCCCTATACTCCAAGGTAAATTTAGCACTTGAAAGTATTAGGTGCCAAAGGTTTCTCTTTTCAGCTGTGTCACAGGTCTAATTCAGCCTCCCCTTCCACAGAGGTTCCACTGAAAATGGAATGATAATTGCAATCATAATGATAATGTTTAACGATAGCTAATAAACTTTTAGGAGGAAAGGTAGGCAACTTGAAAGTTTGTCTTTGTAGCTGCATGTGGTAGCAAAATAAGCATGCTGTTCCTTAAGCAGGAATTGCGTTTTGTACAAATAATATAAAACAATTTGGCATAGCTCATTTACAGAAGGCTGGAGTAAATCAGATTATGTTGTTTGTTCATAAACTATATTTTTCTGATAGAGTGCTTTGTTTTGAGAGTTATCAGACCAAAAAAGCCTTTGTTCTCTCTACCATTTCATACCTCCTTCTGTTCAAAATACTCCTGCTAGGGAAGACATTTTGATATATTTGAACTGCATTATGACTTTTGCTGACTATGAGGATGCTCATTACCTTGCCAGCTCCTGATAGATGGTATTTATATCTACAGGTTCCTGGAAGTTTTCCTTGTCTACCGCCATTCAGTGAACCAGTGGCTGACCATCGAGAAGTACATGACTGGTGAATTTCAGAAGTACAACAACAACAATGGAGATGAAATTACTCCCAGCAGCTTACTGGAAGAGTTGATGCTGGCCTTCTCTCACTGGACCTATGTATACACCTGTGGGGAGCTCCTTGTCCTGGATTTGCAAGGTGACTGCTAGCGTGTGATCACTATTTGAAGCCAAATGAAAAGCAGCTATTCCAAAAGAGAATTTAATAGTGAGGAATGGGCCAAATTCTCACTTACATGAGAAAATGCAAAGCTCAAGAAATCCCTGGATATCTGTTTGATACTGATAAATGAGAATATGTGTAAACAGTCTATATTAATGTAGGTGTAATGGGAATATAATTTTGCTTCAAGTGCCTCTAGGCCGAATGAGCAAAAGAGTAGTTAGATAAACTGTACAGAAACACTTCAGCTAGCCCCAAAAAAACCGCTCCACATATTACAGTGTATAAAAATACATTAAAAGTATTTTCATTTTTCATAAGATATATAAATAATACAGAGATTCAAGTGTACCCATGTGTATATGCACACTTAATGTATAGGTATATCTGTCAAAAGAGTGTGAACTGCTATCTGCAGTTCTATTTTTTATTGTTCATATTAATGAATCTGTAAGCAGTTTACATAAACTGTAAGCCTGAATGCTATTCACAAAGTCTGGTGACTCCTTCAAAGAGCATGTGATCACTTTACTGTACATATGTAAGTGGGAAGATGGCATATCTTGAGGAGATAAACAGTTGACAATATTCTGAAGATGAACATCACCCATCAAACCATATTGTTTGTCATTTCTGTCAAGGGACTTAACATATTTACATTTTACAGCATACAGTAGCTGTGAATTACAAGAAGACGTACTTATTAAGCAATTAAGCAATATATATAATATATCTATCTCGCCTTGGCCTTTTTAGCCATCAGCGCGCTTTTAGCAAGTGTGGGTAGAGTTCTTCACAAATCTTCATTCGTGAAGCCTAGCCATGATGATGATGATGATGATGATTATATATATATATATATATAATATATAATTCCATCCTTGCCTTTAGTGGTTTTAGCTGCACATGAAAAAAAAGAAAGAATAAGTGTAGCCTAAAAGAATTTGCCTGAAGTTTGCTTCGGCTTCTTATACAGCTCTTGACAGTTCCAGACAAATTGTGTTGGCTCAAAAACGCAGAATTTAAACACCTATGTAAATTTCAGTTTTCATCTCAAACTAATGAAATCAGTTCTAGTTTGGGCCTTATGTTTATCTTTAATTCTCTAATATGGAACTAAGGAAAAGTGCAAGGGCTGCTCCCCTTGAAGTTCTAATAGAATGAATTTATATCACAATTTACTATATAATATCAGAGCCATCTCCACATACATATATATAGACTGCATTTTCCTAATTTACATCAACTGAAATGACCTTCATTGCAATTTTAGGGTATTTCAGTCACATTATGCTATTACTGAAACCTTTACCTTTTTTTTCCAGAATATAAATTTACTATATTTAAATAAAAATAATTGCATATCATGTGGTCATATGATCATAGACTTTTCTTAGTGTAAAAGCATATCAATTTCTTCAGATATAAGAAAAGATGTTTTTGTAAATGGTAGTATATCAACAGTTTGAGGAAATCTGCAACATAGATATCAGCATTCAGGTATCATAATGAAATTTTTTTTTAATATGGCCACCCAGATGAAAAGAGGGATAACAAACCCAAACATCTGCACATCATAAAGTTGTGGCTTCTTGTGTTTGTTACCTTGAAGAGAACGTGTCTCTGAAAGGAGATTTATTGCTACCCGCAAGATCCATATCTGATGATCCTTTACACCAACTAAAATAACAGTGTTTTGTTGGTCACAGTTTGCTCAGTTAGTTGAGCTTCAACATAACATTTACTGTATTTGCATACACCTTTCATCTACATATAAATAAACCTCAAAGCAGCTGAAGTCAAGACTGTAATAAGAACTATACTCGCTTGCCAATACTTAACAGATTTTTATATTCATAGCATTTTCTTTTTAGCTCATGACCACTTTGACAATTTATGATCTACTGAAAATGCTTAACTACATTTTTGTTAAATGCTAGATTATGAAATCATTACTATCTTCCTTTGTAACACACATGCACTATTGATTTTTTGTAGGTGTTGGGGAAAACCTTACAGATCCATCTGTGATTAAACCAGAAGACAAAAAGTAGGTTTTTTTCTGATGAAATTATCATTCACTTTAGACATTACATCAACATTCTTTATATATAGGATGGTTTTTTGTGTTTTGTGTGGGGGATTTAATTATTTTTCCATGGTGTTTGGATTAAATGAAAATGTGATGCCAGTGGAAAGACTAAATCCTCTCCTGTGCTTTGGAGGACTGTAAGTGTCCCAGCTCTCAATATGCGGTGACAGGCATATGAAGGTGAGGAGAGTCTGTGTTGCTGTGCTGGGAGCATAAGATTTTTGAAGGGCTATAAAGGGAAAGCAGGAATGAGAGATGGAAGACCTAAACAAGAGATGTACATCTCTTCACAAATTTGTACCAAAGGAGGTAATAAGTAACTTGAATGTGGCAGTCTAGTTTCCCCTGCCTGGGGGGTCACTGTTTCGTGGGCTATATGGGACCACAGTGTCTTAAGAGGATGAGGAAAAGGGCTCTTGGTCTTCCACCTTTTCAATAGGCCTTAGTGTTGCATTTAAACATGCAGTGTGTTACAATTTCAGAACCGTGATATGGATATGTGGAAACTTACAAAAATTAGAGAGACTACACACAGAATTAGCATGAATCAAATGTCAGGATCAGAACTTTGGCCATTCTCCCATTCTGTGACCTTGCTCTTTGATGGTGTTTCCTGTAGTGAGAGCAGAAGCACTGGTGTTGATGGCTGCTCTGCTACAGGGTACCCTTCCTAAACCTACTCGTCTCTGCAGATGTTCCCTGGTGCTCATCTTGGCTCCCTCTTACTCAGCTCATGTCATCTGATTGAAGGGAAGGAAGCAAGGAAGGAGAAAGGAGGGAGGGAGGGAGTTCAAGTAGACTTTTTTTATATCAGTGGTAGCATAAACTGTAACAGATATTGCTGAAAACAGGTTCAAGTAATTTATTCAGTATATTTTTATAGATTTAGCTTCCAATCCACCTGTTTCAGTTGTGTAGATTTCTACAGTAGAAGTTCATTTCCTACAGATTTTTTGTCTGCTGGCAGCAAACCAACTGGAAATTGTTTGGCTGAAAGTGCACAGTTTGGTAAAATTCAATAGTTTTTTTTCTTCAAAACACATGCTAATGAGTAGCTTCAGAGATCATAGTCTCCACTCAATAGTAAAAACTTCAGTCCATCACTATCTGCTCGAGAGCTTTCAAAAAGGAGAGTTGAGACTCCTTTTCACATGTTTGTAATGAGATTTTTGATTATCTTTTCTCTCATCTCTCTGAGTAGGCCTATTGTATCATTTCTTTCCAGTTTGAAACTCAGAACACTATTTTCCTCATCTCTGAATCTGCACTTAATGTCATTGAAAACTTTACTCTCATGCACTTTGTCGTGGATTTGGCAAACAGTACATGCTAAAATAAGCATCCAGAGCACTGCCTATGAGGCAAGTATTCTCAATGTTTGGGCAGCATCTCCCTCGAAAGGTGCTACTTGTCACCAAGCCCTCACAGTCTTTTACCTTCTGTCAGTAAAGCCCTGTAAATATCTTATTGTCTGCTTTAAACATTTCTAGCTCTGAACTATTGAGGAGCACTCTCTGCTTTAGCATAGTCTGTGTAACCTTCTTGGACCAATATCATACAATCTGGTAGGCATTTATGGAACATAACTCTCAAGTAAGGTTTTGCAGAAAAGGAGGAACATGTTTTATGTTTTTTGAGCCCATTAGCTCACATTAGTGCACCTGCCTGGAAATAGAAAAGCTGGGCTCAGTATTTTTCTCTCATTGGAAAAACAGGCAAACCTTGAATACCCAGTAGAGTGATCCAAAGAGTTTATTTGGGTCATTCCTGGCTTTACAGGTCTTGTATAGACAAATCTTAAAGTCTTCCAAGGACGACCTTAAAAACTTCCCAGAGCATCTGTTTCTAATAGTTTTATATCATGACTGTCTGAAGGAATTTTTCTGGTTTTCTTACTGAAATGTTTCTTTATGGTCCTGTCTACTGTCAACATAGACCAAAAAAAATTCAGTAAGTCTTCTCCTCCAAAGGTTTGGTTTTTTTTCTTCATATTAGACTACCCCCTGATCTTTACATGTCATGGTTTCTAGGCTACAAATCATTTCCTGTTTATCCATATATTTCTTGAAATAGTTTTACAAACTTAAATGCAGTATTCCTCTTGAACCATTGCCAGTACTGGATAGAGAGGAAAGATTACCCCATACATGCTACAAAGAATATACCTGTGAGAATATATCAGTCTGTCTTGAGCTATTTACTGCATCTCACATGGAGTAATTTTAGATCACAGGAAGTATCAGAGTGGTTGTGTGGCCTTGGAATTAGCAAAATCTTCTCAATTTCCTGTACTTGCTCAAGCAAATACTTCAGTACATTCTATTTCTACTGTCATTTCACCAGATTATAGCAAGGGATATAAATGATTATATAGGATCATGTAATTTAAAGTGTATATATGGCACTTGATTAATAATTTACCTTTTGCCTTGTTTGATGTATTAATTTGCATTAAAGCATGATGAGACAAGTCCTTCAGAGGATCCAGGAGACATATAGTCTCGAGTGTCTGCCAGAAATTAAAGACATACTAAGTTTTGTATAGTAATTTTCGCCAGTCATTGCTTTTCTCTGTGTGAAAGCGAAGAGTTTCTAATTTGAAAACTGCTTTCTTTAGAGAGAATATATTTTTGCTGGTGTGAATTACAGATAGATTTGAGAGAGTTAAAATCTTTTTCTATAGCTTCTCAGAACTGTAATTGATTTCAGATTTTAAAATGTGCCGTTTCCTCTCTGCATATCATTAAAATAAAATACTAGCAATCATAAAGTTTCCTTGGAAGTGTTTCTTGTGTGCTGCATTCCGTAATGTCTGGAATGTCACTTAAATTCTTGAGAATAATGGTGGAGCGATACTATAGTTAATAACACTGATCTTTCAGACTACATTAAGAATCTATTATAATTATGTGGTATTTCTAATACATGTGTGCATATAGCTTGCTCCTGTTTGTAATTGTGACAGCTTCATTCAGGATATGCTGTATGCTTTCACAAATGGATCCCCTAGTAGCACTGCTGAATTTGGCAGTGCGACCAGTTGTATGCCTGCAGGTACCCCAGATACCAGGCCACAGCTAAGGATCTAAGAAAAGTTTATTTGCAAAAGTCAAAACCACTAACAAATATGGTGCTAGTTTACACCAAACAGATGCGAAGTGCCTGTTCTCTTGGTGCCTTTTACAACAACACCTTTCACATGTGTGATAAAACCCCAGGCTGTGTTGTCCCCCTGTGCTTTATGGCCTGCCTGGCACCCCTGTGGGGGCCTCCAGACATGTCTGTGAGAACATTATCTTTTCTTGTAACAGGGAGTCAGCCTCCCTGGCAGGCAGGGAGAGTGACACACATAAAGCTATTCATGGAAAAAAAAATCTTCTCCCAGGCAGCAAAGTTTCCCTGAGCAAACACTATTTTTTCCCTCCTTCTTCTAAAGGTTTTTCTACATATACAGTCGGAGCACAGGTACATGGAAATGAGCTCAGGAAGAAGCCGATAAATTTTAAAACTTCCCTTGTAAGCAGTGTACTGTGGATTTGTTTTTTATTTTATTTTTTTTTTGTGCTGCATATTGATATGACTAGGCCTGTGCTTGCTTTTGCCTTTCTGTTTTTAAATGAGGTGGAAATAAGTCCTTGCTAGTTCTGGTTTGTTCCCATGTGCCCACCATCAAAACTGAAACCAGACTACTTGCTTGATGCAACAGAGTCACTCAGATTATAGCATATGTCATCAAAGAGTCAGTGTACCCAGATTTTGTTTGAGCATTTTAGTAGGAACTGCTGGGTCTGTCCTGTCTCCCTTTTGAGAAAAAGTGAAGTAGTGTGGGATATGTGTAGGCTAATATTTTACAGAAACTGGCAGTTTTTTGTCTCAGAGCTAAGAGACTTGTGATATATATTAATCTTTGATTGTCTTGACACAAAGGGCTAACTTATCTCTCATTTAAAAAATAAAAAACATTATAATCTCCCTCTCCTATAATATCTGCTTTATTTTGCATTCGTTGATTTGTAATAATATTTCTTTTAGATCTGGAAAAATGGTATTTGGACCAGCAAACCTAGGAGAAGGTGCAATAAGAAACTTCATTGCAAAGCATCGTTGTAACTCTTGCTGCAGGAGGCTGAAACTTCCTGGTATGCAAAGTAAAGATTAATTTTTAATCTATGCATAACTTTTTATGTCCAGTAAAAGTAAAGGCCTAGGTGTGCAATAAAAACAAGAACTGAAATTCTGTTGAGCTGAAAGATTATCATAGGCACAGTCTTTACGTGCAAGGGCTCTTTTGCCTAGCATGTAAGGGCTTGAGCTCACCAACCTTATGGTGGCATTCAGCATGAAAACTTCTTCTCATTGAATTGTTTCTCTTTGCAAAATTTAGCCCATTTTTCTGGGGTCATCACTACAGATAACATCAGAAGTAATTTTTAGAATAAGGAAGAGTAATAATAGAAAAATTGGCAATGCATTAGCTGGGGAAAACTCACTGGATGTTTCCTGGTCCTGCAAAGGGTACTCTACATTGCAGTCTCTGCTTAGTTGTTCATGCTATGTTTGGTAAAAAGTGCTTTTGTTTGATGTGGGGCAGATTTTAAAGACTCAAAGCCAAAATAGTTTGTTTTCTGGATGACTTGTCAGGCACCAATTTTTTTTTTTTAATAGGGAAAGCTCTTTCACTTCAGTGTCTGTGTGGAGTAATAATTGCTGTTTGATTCTGAAACAAACTGCAGTGTTATTGTTTTTCATTATTTGTGTCTGTGGCAGCTAGAGATAATAGAGTGGAAAATCAGCTGAATGAATACAGTCAGGGAAGGTTCATTCATATCGGCTTACACCATTAAGTCCTCCAAGGGCTCTCATATCCCTGGTTCTGATTTGCCCTGCTGCAGATTTTCTTCCTCCTGGAAACAGCAAACAGACCAGTCATTGGATTGGACACTGCTTGGGGAGTACATGGTTTTCAGTCATTTACTTGGCTGCAATGTTGAATTTATTTACTTGCCATAGATTTGAGAAGAACTGACTACACATTGGAAATGGATGGTCCAGCCTTCGGAACAGAAATGGAAACAAGCACCAGAGGAGCTGACAATGCAGATGAGCCTTTGGAGTATGACACGCGACTATGAAGCAGTGGCTCTGAGGAGAGCCCATGTGTTTGCATGCTTGAAAACCTGCCCATTATCACTGCCAAGGGTCAGTCCAAAAGCACAAAATGCAGATGTCTGAGTGGAGCATCTGTCTGCCCTTGCTAGACACTATAGGCAAGGAATAAAAAAATTAACTGTATTTACTCCCCTTACATGCTTTTATGCTGGTCTTTCTTGTACAGCTCAATGAATTGCAAGGAGCAGGTCACCCTTTAGGTAGATGAACTGTCCCATCAGTGCCTTCATTTTTTAAAGGTGGATTATGGTTCCAAACTGTGCTTTCTTAGGAAAATGACTATGACAAGTTTATTTCCAAAGGGGAAATAAACTTGTTGTTACTCTCTCTACTCTTCAGTAAATAAACAAATGCATATACATGTGCAAATAATTTATTTTCTGAGTCAGAGTCCACTCAGCCCTATGCTCCCTTTTCCTTGGGCATAGAAGGCTCTCCAGGAAATTCCAGAAATATTTCTCTTAATTGTTGATTTTGATGCAGAGACACACCAGGAATATATGAGTAATGAATTAGTAGTTTAAACAATAGTCACTGATAAAACAGGTAGACTGAAAAAATTTGTAGAAACTTCACCTTGAATTCTTTTCACATATCAAGAAAAATGAACAACAAAGGGGCAGATTACTGGACTCACAAGCATCATTGACATTTCTCATTCTGAGCTGATGAAGTAGATAAATCTATGATCTTTAATACAAACGTAAAGAATAACCTTGAATGTGATTTAATTTTTAGGAGTTGCCTTTCTTTATATTATTTTAGCTTCTGAATGTTTTAAAGTTGCAATTGGAATGAAGATTTTAGAAGTCACAAAAATAGTATGTTCCATTTGGTATTTAACTTGTCAGTGTCAGGTCATACATAGGACTGTTATCTAACAGTGGTGCAATTATATTTTGCAGCATCTGCAGCTGTTTCTATTGATGTCCTCTGATTTTAGTTGAAGTTCAGAAAACAGAAAAATCAATTATGTGCAATATGATTTTTGTAGAAAAAAAGATTGAAAAGAAGTGCTCAGCAGAAATTTTTCTAATACAACTGGTGGTTTATTACAGATGACATGTATCATTAAAGCAACTTTGTGCTTTTGTATTGAGTAGAAACATCTGATGTTCAAATGTCAGTCCCTACAAAACTTTATGCTTGAATAAGAAACAAAATCATATTTCTACCACAGATGACAGCAAATTTTAATATGTAAGGGGGCTTTTTGTGATTATTTATTTTTGTGATTTCTGATTTTATTATTGTGTTTTGTGATCTATGATTAATATGTTTTATTAAGTAAGTGTCTACATATACATGGGATTTGGAAATTACATGTTCTCAGTTTTTATATTGATTATGATATTAATGATGGCATTGAACACTGTGTTTAGCTGAGATTCCTGCAGTTTCTGAAAATGTTCAGAAGAGATTCCTATTGCTTTTTTTCTTCTTTGTAAAAATAGCTTTTTATAAGATAATTTTGGTGGAACCCCTCACATTTTCCTCTATTAGCTTATACTTTTCATTTTGCAAAATATGTATTTTCCTCTAGCTTTTTTTGGAAGCAAGTCAGCCTATCAGAAGACTTAGCTTGTCTGTGAAAGAGATAGTTTAATTGCATCTCTGTAGACTGATGGTGAATTTTGGTCCCTTTGCTCATAAGGTAGTAAGTAGTTCTGCTTCCCATGGTTATCACCTTAAAATCTAACTTTAGGGAGATATGTGCTTACATGCATACATATATACTTTAAAGACAGAACTTTCTCTAAAGGGTCTCTAACTGTTAATATGCCTTTAAATTCAGTTAAGTTAAATGACACATAAATACGTCTTTAAAGTCAAGGATGATTTAACTCCTGCCCTGATAGTGTTGCTTTCCTCAAACATTGCCTTAAGTTCTGAACATGTATTTATTAGACACAAAAAATAAACTCTACACCAGGCTGGGCCTGAGCACCTTTCTTTTCTTTATAAATTTTGAGGGTATACACAAATCATACTTCAGATGATCTTTACTTGACAACCCTCCTGTTGCCTTCAACAGTGAGTGGCTTCTGCATTCACGGCAATACTTGTGAGAATTCTTACAATATGTAGCTCAGATTACTCATTCCTTCTTGTTAGAATCTGTCAAGGTACATACTGCTTTCCACTGAAACAGGGGATCCTTGCAAGGTAATAATCTCTGTTAAAGTATAGTTGATATAAATATGCTTGCTATTTAATTTTGTTCATTGTGAAGTATTAAGGGGATGAAACAAGAAAAGGAGACATTGAAAAGTCTTCCATCATGTATTTGTATCCTAATTTTTCCATGCACGGAGACACTAAGTTGAAAAAGTCTAGTCATTCAGCTAGTTAATAAATCATGCTTCATCTTTCTTTTTGCATTTTTTGGGAGGGCTGATTCACATTTCACTAAAGTGTAGATTTGACTATTTGGTTAAAGATCTCCCTCACCTCCCTTTTGGTAGTTCAGTAATAAATTACAATGAAAATAATTGGAAAAAATATTTTTATTTCTTTTGAGTCCTTGATGTCTTTCTTTCTACAAATCCTGTACATTCTTTAAATTGTTTTTTGTTGTCCAAATAGTGACCTTGGATTGGAACCCATGCCCACTGAATACATGAAAATTCCTTTACTGGGAATAGCAACAAGCCCCACCCACACTACAACTGTGGTACATGTGGAAGGAAAGATATGCAGGTCAGGGGTTTTTTAGCACCGGCTTGACAACTGGTGTGGAAGAGAAAAACCTTTATGTCAAATCATAGGATTTTCTGATTATTAGTTTCAATGTTTGTTGATGCTGAAAAGTACATACAGAACTTTATTTTATACTTTTGGTGGGTTCAGGAAAAAAAAAAAGACCTGTTTACTTAGTTCAGATAAGTCAGGCAGTAAAGTTTTAAAAAAACAAAACAAAACAAGACAAAACTATCAGAGTATTTATATGCTCACATTTTAATATAAGTTTAAAAGAGCTTACTTAGGAATTCGCTTGGGATTATTTAAAGCAAAATGTGTTTCTGGCATCTGCTGCATTGGAGATGTGGTTTAAACATGTGAAAAATTTTCAGAACTTGAAAATCTCATACTCAGGAAGGCTTTTTTAAAAATTGTGGTGTATTTGAGGTTACTCATTTATTGTTAGTGCAATAAAGTCAAAAGGGATATTACATCTGTATTTTCTAGAAATGGATTTGTATTTGTTGTGGTTTTGTCAATCTATTTCATACTGTTTCAAAAGAATAAAAGAACATTTTCAAAATGTTTCTGTTTCTTGATAGGTATAGAATGACATAATATGTTTCTGAGCACTAGGGGAAACAGGTGAAAGTAACATATAGAAAATAACTCCATTATTTTTATTTTTAATCTCAAGGTAATAAACATGTATTACTTCTATGTTTATCATGTGGTTTCCAGCTCCACTTTTCTTTTAATTGTGTAGTAGCACTACTTTCTATTCTTACAGTTAATATACTTACAGCAAGAAAATGTCTACATCTGCCTCGTAAGTCAAAATTTGTTTTTACAGAAGAAGAAAGTAGATATTTTATGATATGTTTTATTTACTTATTAGTTGTTCAGTAAACTCAGAATATTTTTTTAGTTGAACTGCATGCTTGATTCTCAGAAAACCTGGTAGTTAGTAAGCCAAATCACTGCTGCCAGTTTAAGAAAAATATATATCATTGCTTTAATATGACAG
This sequence comes from Cephalopterus ornatus, assembly GCA_013396775.1. Taxonomy (NCBI): domain Eukaryota; kingdom Metazoa; phylum Chordata; class Aves; order Passeriformes; family Cotingidae; genus Cephalopterus; species Cephalopterus ornatus. The sequence goes on along the minus strand of VZRE01005658.1, from coordinate 29,034 downwards.
TCCTATTTTTTTACTATAATTCTAGTTCTGTAATGTGAAAAGCCTGTATAGCCACCAATGTAAACAAGGAGCTGATATAAAAGAGCAGAATCCCATGAACTTCAATGTCAAACCTGTTATTTTATCATCTACCTTTTACGTCTGTTTTACATTGTGAGGATGCTGATGCCAGTCCCTTTTTGTTGAAAAACTGTTACCAGAGATCAAGAAAAGCCTGTCTGGAGTGTCCTGGGCCTTCCCATCAACTGTGGTCACACCAGAGTTGTCAGCCCTTGCTAGACCATTTGCAAGATATGTTATTGCTTTTCAGCTTTTCTTTAGTGTATTTGTCATACCTCAAATTATTCTGGAAGTGAGTTTGATATCCTAATTCATGGTACCTATTGCTGGGGAAGAAAAATTTCAAACTAAAACCAAGCAAAAGCTATTTTTGTTATTGGAGTGTGTAAACAGCTGTAATGTTCTGTTCATTTGCCTACCTGGCATTGGTTCTGTTTGCAGGGACAGAGCAAATAAACCAGTGTTTACAAATAACCTGGGTCCATTTAGATGCTAATACTCAGTTGTGATAAAGCACTTCAGTTCCAGAAGAAAAATCAGAGAACAGTCTTGCAGGAAAGAAGTGACTTTAATGCCTAAAGAAAATCTAGCTCTGTTATTTGCACCAAGGATTTAGGCAGACAGCTAAAACCTTCTATTTCTTGGGTTGTCATTGAAAAAATAAGATTTAGGTTTGACACTGCGCAGGCAGCCCAACCATAGCTGGCAGAATGGAGGAGGAGCTGAAAGAGAAGGAGAGAGAGAGGAGGAAGAAGAGAGGAGGCTGGGGCACAGGGAGCAGTCTCTGACTTCTGAGCTTTTCTCCTGCTGTTTTGCCTGACTGAACTCTCATCCCAGAGATACTGCCAATGTCATCTTGTTCCTGTGGTCCACTAAAACATAGAATATACCCAGGAGGCCTTGTTTCAATAGGTAAGTGTCTCACCTGATGATGAAAGAAGAGATACTTCTCCTCAGATGACCCCTGCTATGAAATTTGAAGTGTTTTGTGATCTCTGAAAATGTCTGAGCAGCAAATGATCAGGTCAGCAACTGATCAAGGAGAGCAAGGGAAGTTTAGGGTGGTCAGGCAGGAACGGCCACAAATTACCCCTGTTCTCCTAAATGGATTTAAGGTTGACCTAAGTGACTTTAAGGAAATGTGGTCTGGATTAACTTCAGGTGCCCTCTGGACATCAAAGGAGGCAAGGGTAACCCCAAGTGATCATTTGGGATAGCTAATTGGAATTAAGGTTGGTCTCAGATGACACATGTGCAGGTTAATTGGTTCTAAATTGGACTTAAATAACCTGTTGAATGAAAAGAAGGACCATGTGACCCTGGGCAATTTACTGCATGTAAAGCTGACCCCAGGCATCAAATGAGTGCAGCATTGACCTCAGACGACCCCAAGCAGATCATTGGCTGCCATGTTGTCCCCAGGTGACCCCTTTTATCTACTTTGCTAGCTTGTTGACCTCAGACGAGCCTTGGGGTTCAAACATGGGGCCAATTGGACCTGTTGTGACTCCCGTAAGTAATTTGAACTCCTGTTTACTTGAATTGATATGTGCCAGAACCATGAGGGTTGACTTTAGATGACCATGCAGTGAGAGATGAGTCTCAGACTGAACTCAGATGAACTCAGGCAGGAATTAAGGACTATGACTGAACTCTAATGACCCCTTGGCACCAAATGAAGGGCAGGTTGAACTCAAATGATAAATCAAGGAATTAATTGGACCTCAAGTTCACCTTAAATGACCACTCGGCACTGAACAAATGCTGCACTGCCCTCACATGAACCCTGACAGACTCTCTAGTTGACCTCAAATGAAACCTGACTGCTTAATTGGATCTCAAGTAGACTTTGAATACTTGCCCCTCCTCCAAATGAGAAAAGTGGTGACCTTAAAGGACCTCTGTGGAGGTAATTGTATGTCAAGTTGACCTCAGATGATCCTAGTCTCCAAACAAGGGCCTAGTTGACTTCAAACAACACCTTGCATACATCCGGCTCTCATGATGATGCCAGATAAACCCTACTCCAGACAGGTTAATTGACCCATCAGGTTGACCTCAGATGACCCTACAGCAGTTATTTAGCCCTCAAGTTGATCTCAAATGACCTTACCGAGTAGTGATGGTGACCTTCAGTGATCACGGGCCAGTTAACTGATACTCATTTAACCTTTAATGACCCCAAGCAGTTACTTGGATCTCATACTCACCTCAGATGATATTTAGAGCCTCTGTCTGTATTATAAGTTGATTTCAAATGGCTCCTTAGATGGAAATGGGGGCTGATAATCAGCCTCAGTGACCTCCTGTTAGGAGTTAAAGAACATGGTTGCCTGACTCAAGCACTGTTAAGGCCAGAGAAGGGAGGAATTTGTGACACATAGGTGCTAATTCCAGGCCTGGCAGAGGCAAGATCTGGTTGGCACATCCTGGTTAATGCATCCAAACAAAATTTCCCCACTGTGACTGTGTGACAAGAAGCAATTGCTCATAGGCATATCACTGGTCAAACAAAAACCATCCCAAGTTACAGGACAGACAGCATCTGCTATTACCAGTGGCCACAAAGCTCCCCAAATACACCTTTCTGGGTACCCAGAATTTGGACTGCATAAAGGTAGTACTGTTGTCCGGGTGTTAGGACGTATGGAATGGTTAACAAATCTTGAGAAGAAGGATGTGTCACTGATAGTGGATACAAGTAATGCAGAACTTAACATCCAGAAGGACATTTGGCAGAGCTCCCAAGATAAGGAAGAAACTAATAAAGCCAACTCCCAACTTTGCTGAAATCAGCTCAGACAGGGTACAAGGTAATTCTGGCAGGGCGAGATGGCAACCACCAACTCATGGCCCACCAATCCAAGAAATCTACTGTCTCAAGTGAAGAGAAAAATTGAGCATGCAGACTAATTAGCATGAGAAGTGAGGGAATCATTAAACCAATAGATGATAGAATACTAATTAATAAGAGAACTATGTAACTGGTAGCCAGTAAGCATTAATTCCTTTGTTTGCTAAAAGGTATAAATGGAAAGAAGATTTGATAGTCAGCAGTGGACCTTTTGGGCCCAGCATCCCTCTTTGCACTGGATGTACCGACAGAAGAATGAACTGGGTTTCCCCACCCCACCACCAAGAAGCTCAGGATGAAGAAGGACCAATGGGATGTTGCTGGATCCAAGGGTAGTGACTACATTTTGCTTGCACTCTCTCTCTCCTTTTCCCTTTCTCTTTCCCCTACACACTTAATGTTACAAAATAAAGTCAGTATTGTTGAACCGGCATTTGCTCTCATTTGAACCCTGATTTGGGCAGAGGCATCTGTCACTAACTGGATCATAACACCTCTGAATATATAAGTGGCTCTCATGCTGATGTCAAATGACCTCAGGTGTCAAAAGCGTGAAACTACTTCTAGGGAACTAACTGGGTCTCAGGTTCACTTCAATTGACTCCTATGCACAATACAAGGACTGCTATTGTCAAATGGTGCCCTTGTCAACTGTTTGCATACCAAGTTAATCTCAGACGACCCTAGACAAAATATGTGGGATATTTTCACATTGAATTTATACTTACTTAGGCCTCAGATTACCCCAGTGAAATTCACAGGATTGAAACTAGATTTTAGATGCTAGGCAGGAAACAAGGATTGTGATTGACCTTACATGTCTCCTTGGATGGATTTTTGTCTCTGAGGTTGACCTGAGATGACCCCTGGTCATCAATGGGAATCAGCTAAGCTTCAATGACCTTTGTGCATCTAATTACATTTCCCACTGACCTCAGATGATCTCTGGAGAGCAAATGACACCCAGGACTGTCCTTGGTTCATATAAAAATAGATGAGCTCAGTCTGCGTGTGTTATTTGAAGTTCATCTAGTCCAACTCTCTGCACAAAGCATTTATAATTAGATGGCGCTCACACACTTTCCCAGGTAAATTTTGCTTTTTTCCAACAAAGGAAATTTCACAAGTTTTCTCAGCATCTAATTCCAGTAATGGATCACTTTTGTTTTTTATTAATGTATCTAATTGTAATTTCCTTTGTTTCAACCTGTGTCTACTGCACCTCTTGCTGTGGGACTCCTAAAAGACCCTGGCTACAATTTGTGCTGGCTTCACTCCTGCCTGTAATGTATTTCTTGCTGCCAGTAGCTCCAGTTGCCAATCAATGCTGCAGGTCTGATGTCAACCCATGAAGCAGAGGCTACAGGTTAGGGTTTAGCCAGGCATGGAGCAGGTGCTGACAAAAAAGCAAGCTTGAGGGCCTCAGGTCCCAAGGTAAGAAGAGGCAGCATGAATTCCAGGCTGTGCCTGAACTCCTGTACTCAACCTCGGGTAATGACTTAATACAAAAACAAGTAAGTCTTTCCATTTTCATGGTCTTTGTTCAAGGCAGTGCAGTTGTGCCTGACTGCAGCTACCTGCTCTGCATATAGATGTGATGGGAACAGATCTCTGTTAATCCCAAAGAGCAAACTAAATCTCACAGTAGCTGCCCTTTACTGGTAGCTGTTGAGGAATCATTTAGGGCTGATAGCTCAGTGTTTGAGCTGCAGGTTGAGCTCTGGGGAGCAGAAGGCTGAGCCTGAGCACGAGGCAGGAGGCCATGAACTGCTGACCCTTTGCACAAAAAAAGGACCTGTGGTGCTGGCCAGGTGACTGGACATTCGGAGACACAGCAGGAGCTCACAACCCTCAGACTTTACCATGCACAGGCTTTAAGGGTATAAAAGCCCAGGATTTCCTTTGTTTGGGGTTCCTCCTTGTACACTCCCAGCTCCGGTTCTTACTTTGCTAGTTATTGCACCAAGATTGAATTATTTTAAGGATTGAGAAGCCGGAGTCTCTGCTATGGGAAACCTAGGGTCGAGCTAGTAAGGCAACCTGGTCTGACTGTTGTGAGTGTGGTGAGTTTAGCTGCGAAGGGGCCTCAGGCCTAGCTCAGGTAGAGCGAGTGTGACAGGGTGGTTCCTGCATGTTCAAAGAGGAGAGTTTCCTTAAAATAGTTGTGTGGAGATCTGAATCAGCATGTTACTTCAAAGAACCTTAGATTACAGAATTTGTCAGTGTTTAATTTCTATCAATCTCCTCAGCAGAAGACTGAGGTAGTATTTCACCTGAATATGTCTTTAAGCATGAATATTTTCATTTACTTCACTTTATTTACTTCCACTACCAAACTGTGGCTCAATAGTCGACCTCAGATAAATCCTCAAGTGGCATAGATTAATATCTGTTGCATCTGACAAGCAATCTGGAATAATAAGTAAAATAATAATAATAATAATAAGCAAAAACTATAAGTTTTTGCGCAGGTGGGTTTAACAACATGTCTACATATAAAAATAGGTCAGAAATTGTCTCTCTCCGGGCTCTACATGTATTTTGCTAATATTTGGATGTTTTCTTTCTGTGAATTGGATCAACAATTGATATTGATTGAACTTTGAACCACAAACAAGTATTGACCTCAGTGCTGGCCACAGATGACCTAGTAATGTCCAGTGAGAAAAGTGTTTAGGACTTTCTGTAATCACTCTGGAGTTGTTTAGTGATAAGACATTTCAGCTAAATTGAATGTAAGTAATAATTTTTACCAGTGTTTTATGATTGGAAAACTGGGACAGAAATTGAGCTATAGACTCATGACTCCTGAGCCCAAATGCGGGACACAGATTAATACTTATTTTCACATTGTCCCCAAATAATTGACTGAAGGAGTAATTGACCTCATCTGAGTCCTTTGTATTGAAGAAGTAAATGACCCTGTTGCATCCTAAGCAGCAGAACAGTGCATTGACCCAGCTGTAGACTGCATCCATAACAATACTAGAGGTGGTGGCAGGATATAATCTCAATTAATGCCCCCTCTCTCACATCTGGATTTTGAGATTTAAAATAGGCCAGCATGTTGAAACTTTATGACATTGGAACAGCAGAGGCTGGCAGCTATCTCAGTAATGTCTGAGCACCAAAGCATGTTGGAGCTTAATCTTGTCCTATTGACTAGGACAAATTCTCTGCAACTAACTTCTTATGAACATTAATACGAAGCCAGAGCAGGTAGTTTCAGTTCCTGAGGTCACCTGTTACCAGCCCTGAGGCAGGCTGTCTGATGACTGGCATGTGGAGTCCCTGTCCTACTCTAGTGTCTCACTGCAGCTGAAAACTCAACATTGCAATCTTCTGAACTGAGGACTCTCAAGATGTCATTGCTCATTAAAGACATAATTTTTACACAATTTACATTAAAAAGCAGGCCTAAAGGAAGCCCACAACTTTTCCACTGACATCAGTGGAGCCAGGATTTAAACCTAGATTTCAGTGTTCCAGTAAAATGTCTGTCTCTTTAGCTATCTAACCCTCTCTCTGAACCTTTCCTGCTGTTTTCCTCTCCCCAAAGACCCACTTGCATTCATAACTTTTGTGTACTATCAGAATTTCCAAAAATTTCCATCATTCACTCTGAAGAAAGAACACCTAGTGAAGACACAATAATATCTAAAGCAGAATGTCTTACTCTTCCATTCTAAAATGTAGGAATATCAGAATGACTTAGGTGCTTAAAATACTTCTAGTGGTTTGTGTCTAATACAACCTTCAGAGTCCAGACTAAATCTAAATCTATTAATATTGTATTAGCTTTCCTACAAAACCAAACATGAGATTAACTTAATATTTGAATGATGGAAGTATTTGCTGTGAATTACTGCACCTCCTGCTTAAAGAACCGAATTACTTTCCATCAGGTAGATTCTTCAGAGGTATTTAAATACAACATGACTATTTCTGGTAGAATCACCGAGGTTCTCTGCTGCTTGGTCTGTTAATTATACAGTAGGTGCAGCCTCTGTGACCCAGTCTGCATGAGTGCTAGTGACCAAACATCTTTTGTCAGCTGAAACTAGCCCTGTGTATTGTACATGAGTAAAAAGAGCCTTATCATAATAAACCCGAGCCACAGAAAACCACAGAAACCCAAGCAAAGATACAGTCCTTCATCATTAGCCTGAGGAACCTGTATACATTCCAGCTACAAGTGTGACAGGTGGCACCATCTAGAAAGGACATTAACAGCACAATCACAATATTAAAAAAATATAAAATATTCCGTATTTCAAAGAACACCACCCAGTTTCAAGCCAACTTGTATTTATTACCTTGATTTGTGTCAGACATGTAAATGCTTTTCTTTCCTGAATTTCACAACATTCCAAATATTTTGTCAGATGTCTTGCATTATACAATGCAATAGATATACAATTGTATATCTATTGATCTATAATCTATTGTACATAGATTTTCATGAAGACAGAAGTAAAAGCTTCTACTTCAAGTCCTGTTAGAAGCTTCAGCTCTCCTATGTATTATGTACTTGACTAATACTTCCTTGGATTTTAATGTTTCCTTTGTTTTAATAAACTTTTACTTATGGAACACCAATCATGTGTTCTAGATTATTCAAATGTAGTCTGATACAATGCAAATGTGTAGCCACTGGAAAAGACAAGATCAAAATAGGGAAAATATGCCTCTCCTCAAGTTAGACAATTATCACTCCTCACGCACATCATCACAACTCTCGTAGTTACTTTACTTTGACAAGTGGATTACAATTACAGGACTCTTACTGCAAATATGCCTGTGAAGAAAAGCCTACTACTGTGCCCTAGTGTGTATGGCAGTGTGTGGAGGGCTCTGATATACAGCTTAAATTTGTGTAGACACATCTATATTACTAGCCTTTAAATACATACTTGATCACGATGAAACAACTTGCATAGGCTAAGTTTCAACCTGGATTGGATTTGCTGTCTTTTTCTTCTGAACAAATGTGTACACTAATTGGAAACCTTTGAGATGCCAAGGGAGAAGTCAGACAGCTGGCTATTTACCCTCTGCGTGCCAGCATATTTCAGATAATTACTTTCACCAGCATACATTCTTGCTCCTATTTAATTAATATAATTATTTATGTGAATAAGGATGAAATTGTGCTTTTTGTGGCTTTTAAATGTTGTTCCAGATCCATGGAAGCTTCAAATACATTAACACAAGAATAGTTAAATGTTTTGTACTTTTCTCCATCAACTGTGTTTGATTACTAGGAGGAAGAACTGGAAACCAGCATTTCAGGGCTGCACAACTGTAATTACTGCACAGCCACTAAAGATTTGGATTTACTATGATTGACTGCCATTAGGTGGGCATCAGGCCTTAGTTTCCTTAGCATGTGGCACTGTTATGATAGAAGGCTTACTCTGGCATAAATTTGTAATTAATGGAATGTATTTTTCAAGGCTCCTCTATAACTTCCCTTACCAGTCTCCTTCACTTCAGTCTCAGACTATTACTCTTACCCACAATCTTCATTTTATATGGTTCATACTACCATTCCTCGCCAGCTAGAAATGGACTAACATGTTGAATGGGACTGAAAAAAAAGGAACGTAATCTTTAGCAGGAAGCATGATTTCCCGTGTCTCTCCTGAACTCTCCCTTGAAATTTCTTTCTCAGGTGTTTCATTGGGATTATTATCTTCCATTCAATACCTGCTGTAAGTGCTATAACTCTTATTACAACAATATCATTACTGTTTTCTTGACCAAGCCGAATGTAAACTCTCTCTCGGGGCAGTGTCAGAATGACCCACTTGCTCCTGTGAAACAGGATCATTTACTGTAGGAAAGAAAACCTCTCTGTTCAATGTTCCAAGTGTGACATGAATGTTTTACTTTGGCAGATATCAAGCATTCTCTCTCTGTCCTTTACGGAATGGTGTACCTTGAACAGAATCCTTACTACAGGTAGATCTGCCTACATGACCTTTTTTCAAACCACTTAAACCTGAAAGGAGCAGCACACACAGTTCCTTCCAGAGCATGAGGGAAACCTTCACTCTCCACGAAATCTGCTTTAATTAAGCCAACACCCCAGTAAAAAACAGTGAAGTACCCATACACCAATCATTTCATGAACCTTCCACATGCTTTTTTTGCCATATCTCATTGCTTCTTTATTTGTCATTTTTCTTACTCTAAAACTGTTGTAAAAAAGACTTTAGGATCAAATTGGTCTCTTCATGCATGTAAAGCAGGAGTAATACATACTGCTCTTCATTTTCTGCTGAAAAATATTAAAAATCTTATGTACTCTTCATTACAGATTGCACCTTTTGTTCCATTTTTAGGATCAGGCACATAACTTGCACAGTGGTTGTGCCTGGTTTCCAAATACTGCTGCTTATGTGAGGTTGGACTTGAACTACGAGAAAACTGGATTATGTTTTTGCAAATCTCATATCCCATAGCTTCTTGGCACTACATCCATGGAGCACTGCTTACATAAACAACTACTCCAATAGCACGAGTTTAGATTTTTGTTTTTGTTTTCTTATAAATAAGCAGACTCAATGGTACAGAAAAAAAAAAAGAAACAACAACAACAAAATTCCTGTCACAAGGGGTTTTGGAGACTCTTATGCCTGTTGTTAAGAAATTAGATTATAAATTTCAAATTTGGTGTTTTTCTACATTTGGGTACAAATCTCTTCTTCACAGACTAATCCACCTATAAAAGAGTCAATGGCCCAAGGGCTTGCGGAAAGAGAAACTTTGGACAGGGAAATACTAGCTTACAAAGAGATCTCAACCTTCTCAGAAAATGGAAATCAAGGGTACAGCAGTGACACCTAATTGAGCCTTGCAGGCTCCACAATGTGGAATAAATTATAGACAGTGCTGGTTCCAGCTTTTGAATTAAGGTACTGTAAAATTACCTTTCCTTTAGCAAGCATGTGTCTTACTAAAAAAAGGAAAACCAAACAAAAAAACCCAACAATACCACCCGCAGCCAAACCTCAAAACCACTGCAAACCTGAAAGTCCTGACGGATGTTTATTATCCAATTCAGGAAAAGACAAAAATATATGGAAATACTAAGAAAGCAAAGTTTGTGAGCAGGAGAAAGGTGAAGATCTTTTACTTCCAACCTTGCAACATTAGGAAGCACAGCCTCACGGTTAGCCAAGTCCACTTGAACCTAAACCCTTCTTGTCCTGGAAGCCTGTGGTTTTATTCAGGGACGTGTTAAAGTAAGCTCTTCTGATATGATAACAGAATTTCTGTAATGGTTGTATTTACTGCAGGAGCTTTCAAAGTGGGGCTACAGGGTTTTTTTTTTGGAGCAGCTGAAGTTTTTTGCTAATGAGCTCTGAAATGCAACGTATAATACACAGAATAAATAAATAACTTTTAAAAAGCAGCTGGTAGGTGTGAAAAATATTTTTTCTTTTTTTTTTTTTTTCCAGAACTTCCACCTCTCAGTAATTGTTGATGTCTTTACATCCTCTTCGTCTCCTTGGAAGAGCAGAACTGGTGTTCATACACAGATTGCAAAATGTCATATAGAACTGCATGAAGCTTGTTCAAAATACTGTCAGTCACTTCCCTTGTCCAAGCTCAAGCTTATGCAAAAATGTTTGCTCTGCTTGATGGTCTTTGCATCCATCTAATGAGTAAAGAGAGAACTCTACTCATCACTTCTTGTTATAAATATTCACAATTTACTAGCTTCTTTATTCTATTTATTTTTCTATCTTGAATTTGCAGTTGCATGAATTTTACTTCATTACTTAGTATAAAGTCCAAAAATGAAGACATTAATTAGTTATTTCTGACAGTGTGCCCTCTGTTCAAACGATAAGACACAAGGAATAAAATACTTTTATCTTCTCTTGCTTTTCCAGGCCACGCTGAATGAGAACACGCCAGGAAAGAGAAAGACTCTTTTTCCTCTGTTTCAATCCTGAATTCCAGTCCCCACCTACTTTCTGAAGTCAGGTTAGTAAAAGGATTATGGCACTGAGCTCCCATGCTGACTCTATGATAGCTTTTCTTCGGATTTCTCCATTATCTGAACAGCTCTGTTTACCAAACCTATTATCCTTCCCCCTTGGTTTTCAAGCTGAGAAAGCAAAAACCACTTCTCTAATGGCCCACAGATTGATGATTAACATTTTACATGTCCCTGGTAAGTAAAACAACTGCTTTTGGACAGTGAAAATACTGGAGAGAAGGAAGCGGGAGTCAACTTATATTATTAACTTGTACTGTTTCATTAATCACAATCCTTTTTTTATTGCATTGCTCAAAGCCAAATCCATTCTACTTCTTCAGAATGATTTAGATCAAAACCAAGTGCTCTTAATGCACCTTTGACATCTGGCCTAGCAGCTGGCTATTGCTAATATTGCTCTTAATAAATGTCAGGAGCCACATTTACTGTGACCATTCTGATTTAAGCTACTGGAGAGGGCAATGAATTATCTTAAAGGAGCTCCTCTGGAAAGTCCTAAGTTTTATGCTGGATCCCCTGCCAGCCTCACCACTTCATGAGTATGAACAATCAGACAATTGAACTGATTCGACTTTGTCACTCCTGGAGTTTCATTGCCTTTAACCTTGGGATGTAATGATGGTAATGCCATGCTAAGTGCCTCTCCTATTGGGGGAATAGGGTTTGTTGGCTCAAGTGGAGCACCCTTTCTTGTTAGCTGAAAACTGCCCTGATTCACAGTGAGGGGGAAATAAATTGAGCATGATTAATACCACTATGAATGTAACCTATTTTCTTTCAAGGCTTTTGAGGGTGATAGTCACCCAGATGTATGTATTTCTTTATTAATTGTAAGCTTATGACTAAAAAAGACTGGGTTTAGTTTGGTTTTTTTTTCCCTCCTTATTTTGTCCTGTGAAATTCTTCAATGTCTACTCTACTAATAACATCAGCCTAAAAACCTTGTTGCCTCTTGTTTCCAGGCAGACTTGGTTTGAACATGAATTGCATTAAATTTGGAGCAATTGTTCTTCTCTGTTGAAGGTGCAGTGAGAGGAGAGGTTTCTTTTCCTAGCAGTGGATGTGAAGAAATAAGAGCTGGCCAGCGAAACGGTCTGTTCTACATTTGTGGGGACATATTAGAGTCCTCAGCTTTCCAGATAAGGTGCTGTCTACTGTATTTCCTAGCTGTTTTCCTGTGCCCTCTCATGCTGTTATATGTTTCTGACTCGGTGGCTTGGAAAGAATCTAGGAGATGGGATGAAGACAAAACTGAAAAGCAGTTTACGAGTCTTTATGATAACTTGGTCATTCTCAGACTGAAGGCTTTTGACAGAGGCATCAACTTCTTCCATAAATGTTTTGGTCAGAAGAGGCCATTGTATGCTTCTGCTCAGATCCACAGGAACCAGAGACTCCTCTGAGCAGAACTACTGTGCTCATTGGCTCACTGTGGCATCTGCAAGAACACTGTATGCTCCAGGAGGAGCCTCTTTTGATGTAGTGCAGCCTAAAAGCTCTGACTGGTACTTTTAGCAAATCTCAGTGTGAGAGATGATAAGGGCTGTGTTTAATTCATCGGCCTGTGAACCATATGGTGTAGGGACCAGCACACATTCACTGCTGCCATTCCCACAGTCAATAACACCCAGAAAAGGGACCATGGATGCTGGTGACCTGAGAGATTTAAATGCCTCCAGCTGCCTTCATCAAAGGATTAGGACCAGAGACAGAATTCTTACATTAAAGTTAATGAGAAGAATGAAAGACCCTTTGGGGCTTGTTGGTACAAAAAATGCAATTCATCTTTACCCACTGAGAGAGCAGGCAATGCTGGAGAACATAAAATGGTGGAATTATTAAGGCTGAAAAAGACCTTTAAGATCACTGAGTCTAGCCATTAACCTACCACCACTGTGTTCACCCCTAAACTGTGTCCCCAGATGCTGCATCCTCATGCTTTTTAAGTACTTCAAGGGAAGGGGATTCCACCACTTCCCTAGGCAGCCGGTTCCCATGACTGATCATCCTTTCAGTGAAGAACTTTCTCCTGATGTCCAATCTACACCTCCTCTGCACAGCTTATGGACATTTCCTCAACCTCTCACTTTTTACTTGGGAGAAGAGATTGACCCTCACCTGGCTGTAACCTCCTTTCAGGTAGTTGTAGAGAACAATAAGGTCCCCACTGAGCCTCCTTTCCTCTAGGCTAACCACCACCAGCTCCCTCAGCTGCTTCTCAACAAACTGAAAAACATAGGGAAGGTACGTGATCACAGTGTTGTGACTTATTTAGGAAGGTTACACAGTCTCCCAGTGGCATTGATGAGGCAAACCTGTAGCTAACTGAGCTACATGGCACACAGTGTCTGAGACCAAAGCATTAATTCTGGAACTTTCCCAGATGTTTCCCTGACAATCCAACCGTACTATCTAGCTGCTGGGGCTGCAGCATGTGCATGGAGGTATTCAGCCAGATGTGATGGAGTGAATGTTTTTTCTAATGTTTCTTTTAGTTTCAAGTGAGTGATGCTGTACATCCCCATCTTTATGGGCTATTGGGGCTGCAGTTAAGAAGTAGGTGACTATGAAAACTACTTAATGAAGTCATCTAAATTTTATAAGTAGAATTTAACCCAGGTTCAGTGAATGCTGTTTTAAGGCCTTCTGTTTACAGCCCCCTTCCAAGGCTAAAAAGCACTGCCACAGGGGCAAAAACACAGACAAACACTCTGAAAGGCTTGTGTTTGATCCATGGGCTGGAAATTCCTGCTTAATCCAGAGTTTTCAATAGCTAAGATCAGTGATAAAGGACCATCATATGTCAGGACGAAGATAAAAGGTTTTACATCTGCTCTGAATGATTGTTTGGCATCATACTAATCTTCAAGGTGTTTGGCCAAAGGCAGATGAGTAACAAAATTCAGCAAACAACCTTGGTAAGACAGAGGTGTTTTTTTGTTCACTCTATGGGTTTGTGAAGCCAATGTCTGGATTTCAGTGGGAGGCCTTTTTAGCTTAAACAGACTAAATTTATGCAGAAAGTCTTGAACATTTGGTAGCAGCTATAAACACTTAAAACCTGCCATTATTTTATTTTACACTTAAAATTATATAGTTTCTGTATGCGTTTAGGTAAATTTTTGTACTCATATGATAATTTCCTGTACCCAGTTTCATCACTGTCAAGTAAATCTGCTGATTTCTGAGTAAATATGAGTTATTATTCCTATAAAAGGATTGCTCTTGATTCAAATATGTCAACACTTTCTTGTTTCCTGCAATTCTACTACTTTGCAGTTTACTTACGAATGTTTTCTAAAGGAATCAAGTAAAAAAAAAAAAAGAAATTAAAATATCTATTTAAAAAACCCCACAATGATGATATTTGAGGCATATGATTGCACGGGTTCTTTTTCTATTTAATACTGGGAAAACACGATTTCTAATGGAAGAAAATGGATCGGACCTATGTGAAGCATTCCTACCTCCATCACTTTGCTGGAGACAGGATAAAATAAACATTTTTACTGTGAGTTGAGACTAGAGTGTCAATGACTTTCTGTGTTGCAACAATGCTCAATATTGGAAGGAACACTACAGCAGCTCAGAGATCCAAGTCCAACACAGTATTGGAAACAGAATCTCTTGGAAAACAGCCTAAAAAGATATTGGCAAATGCTTTTATTGCCCCAAACTCAGCTAACAGAGACCAGTCATTAGCTCAGGTGGTTTGAGTATGTAAGTTTAAAAGAAAAGAATTGGAGTTATTGACTGTGCTTTTGATGCAGGCACTCGAAGGGCACATTTTGGTTCACCTTTGGTAATAAATATTGAGTTGTATACAGCCATCAAATGATTGAAGAAGTTTAAACAGAACTTACGTTGTTGGTCTTCTGTGGTGTGTGTTCTGATTCTTAGTCTATGTAATGCCGTAAAAAGACATACAATTTTCTTTTAAATTTAATGAAATAATGCATCACATTTATATAATTTTCTATTACTTTTCAATGCACTATTCCTTGGAGGAAAACTGTGCCCATGGGAGAGTTTCAAATGCTAGATCTAATTCGAATTGCATTTATTTTTATCCTTTTGACTGTATACACTTTTATTAACTTCAGTCACAAATGCCTTGAAATTGTTTTTGGCATATAACGTCTTGCGTAGGGGGCTTAAGGTTCAACACCTCTGAAAGTGCAAAGTATATTTTCATTGCACTCACTAAATGTTATCAAATGAAAAGAAAATTGACAAGTTTAGATTTCCTTTTTCATAGATTTTGAAACCTATTAGTTAGGTTCACTGGTGTGTAAAAGGCATGATATCTCTGCTTTGCTACTGTTTGGAGGAGGTGTCAATGGTGCATATTTTAGTACAGCTGGGTATCTTTTAGCATGCAGCATTGAAGGTTAGGAGTGACAACTTTAAATCTTGATTTGTGAACAGACACAGGCTCTCAGCATGCTCTTTCAGTGAAATCACAGAACTGCAGGATTTCCCCTTAAGGATGTAAGAGCTGTTACAGTTCAGAGTAACCTACACAGAACAAGTCACTCTGAAAGACTAGAAAAATAACTCATTGCAGACAGAGGAGTGTATTTTATTAATAACCGAAATGGCAGCAAGATAATGAGGTAGTGATTGACAGGATAGTATATATTTATTTGATAATATCTGAAAACCTTAGAGATGAAGACAGTGCTTATACCTTACAAGTGTCAAGAAATAGCTAAATATATATACAGATGTCAAATCATCTGCTTGCCTAAAATGAGTCAGACTCAGCATTCCCAAAACATATTGTTTAAACTTGGTGGTGTTCTCATTTTCCAGGAGGCTTCTCAGTTATCTATATAATGGTATTTTGATTTAGGGTTTTGGAGACTGAAAAATGTTAATTTCTTAAAGCTGCATTTTTCTGTCCAACTTTTGGCTGCTAAATGTTCTGCACTTCCTGAAGGTGCATGGGTAGCTACATTTAGACAGTTATTTAAGCACGTTTAGCTTTATTTTCATGGAGGAGGTCTTGATTTCTTTGTATAGGGTTTGAGTTTAAAAAGCGCATGCAAGCTAATGCCACTAACTCTTCAGGGACTATTCAAAAGTATGCCTTTCAACCTCCCTTATGTTATGAAACAAGGAGGTTAAAGAATATGATTAATAATACGGTGGTAAAGGACCTTTAGAAGAGACATAGAAATAGAAATAGTGGCAGCTCAAGATTCATAGCAGGCCAAACACATGAGCTGAGGAACAAAAGGAAGAAATCTTCTATTCCCCCTCACAGGTATGGGAGTGTCTCCAGAAATATTTAATATGAAGCACTGTGCATAAAAATAATTTGCAACCTGGGAAAAATAAACTAAATTTTCTCTTTCCTTCGTATTGAGAAGATGGACATAGTGATTAGGGCAGCATGGCCTCTTACAGAAAGTAAGGTGAAGGTAGCATGAGCTGTCTCCTAACATCATGACCTCACCACCAGCTCTTTTATCTTCTATTTGCTACAACAGTGAGTACACTGCCTGAGAAAAAATTGTGGAAGCAGTGAAAATTACAAACAGTGAAAATTACAAGCCCAATAAATGATAGACCTAACCTCTAAGCCAACAGTAAATTTTATAAGTAAGGGAGTAATACCAGCATAAACTTCATAGTGTTTAGTCATCAGCTGTCACAAGCATACTAAACCTTGCCTGTATCAGACACTGAGTCATTTAGAGGAGTGTTGCAGAGCTTATCAACCGTAACTGCAATTTTAGTGAAGCTGTCTTTATAAATGAATGTATTTTTGAATGCCAAAATGCAACAAAAATAGTGGAATGGAGTATGCAATTTTTAAAGCCCTCTGATAAGGCCCCTTTTCTTAATCTGAAGAAATTCCAGACAGAGTCAGCATTTGCCCAAAATTGCTATTGGTTAATTAGTTGACATGGAAGCGTCTTACACAACAGCTTTATTAGGATTGGGCTGAATCTACTGATCATTGAAGGGCTCTCTTAAGCTCTGTAATGCGGTTACTGTTGTGAGGATTTTGAAGGGAAATCACAGCAATTATTTCTAAATCACTGATAGTGTTCAATCAATTCACCTCCATACATGCAAAATTCCAGGCTTTCACATGAAGTATGGATGTGCTTAAACTTTCTATGGACACCTGAACACTGTCACAATTGCCCTAGGTTATTCAAAATGTCCATATTCTGGAGAAAGATATGAAGAGCAGCAGGAGGAGGTCGCACAAGGTACCCAAGAACAACACAAACAGCACCAATGCCTATCTATGGCCAGATAAATTGAGCACTTACAGGTATAATGCCCAGATGAAAGACTTGCCTAGATTTTTTAAGAATCATAGCTATGTACACACTTTTAATGCATATCTGTAGGGGGAGATAATCTTGTAATGCATATCTGTAGGGGGAGATAATATTTTTACTAGACTGTTCAATATAATTGGAATAAAACCCTTCTGAGATCAGAGTCCCTTCATCAGCACTAATTGACCTCTTAATTCTGTAAATCTCACTTCTCTCATATATGCAGACCATTAAAACACAATAAAACTCTTGCATAAATAGGAAAGTAAGCAAACATTTTCCAGGAACAGAAGCAAGGCTTATAATACCAAAATTACAGCTGCACCTGCAGCAGAATAAGTCAGTCTTTGTCCTCCTAAAGCAATGTGAAATCCAGTTTTCAAAGGATTTTTTGCAAGATTTCCCTTGGGTATGGGGGTGGGAAGTGAGATGAACAGTGAAGGAGTAAGAAGGAAGAGAGGCAAAAAAATTGCTTAGCCAGATTCTGATTTATCCAGTACAAATGCTAGACTATTTTTAGGATGATGGTCACATTTCATGAGACAGTTACAAAGATGTTGCACAGAGTGGATGATAAGTCATGGTTGAATACATCTATGATACCTGATGATACATGGGTTTGTAATCAAGTGAACACCTGTAAGTATATAATTCTTCAGGAACTGACAGCTGTTGTTATTTCATGTTGTTTTGTATAATGCATTTCACCATTGATTTCTTGAAAGCCTGTATTCATTCATCTATCTTCGAGAATCTGCAATATGCAAAATGTATACAATAGTTCATACTCATTAGAGTAAATCTGTTGTGGGCCTGTGAAGACTGACATTTACACTGACATTTAACTAGCACAACAGTGTAGTAAGTTGTGTCCTGTAAGGCTTTCATATAACTCAGTTACAAAATAATGTAAATACAACAGTCCATTTATTTCAGACGGCTAGTAAACTCTCCAGCTTCATGATGTCTGAAATATGAATGTTTATATATTAATTCCCTATGACACCTGTCTGAATTTTTTTCAGATGACTGCATTTCATTCAGAGAGTACAACCGTATTTCCCCCTGTAATTTCCATACCATTATCTTTTTACCCTCAGTCATTTTACCACAGATGCCACAAAACATTTAAACATGCTTTAAGTGTATGCATCAAGCCTGCTGAAGTCAGTACACTATAAACATGTGCCTAAGAGTTTGCAAAACGAGGCCTTTAGGTACCTTCTTTTTAAATTTACTTTTACTTTGAATTTAGGGTCCTCTAAACGAAAAGACAGTATCTTTGAAAGGTACTATCCACAGCTTTGACAGCTAGACATACACAAACTTAAAAAAAAAAGAGAGATTTATGATTTTAAATACGTCTTCTTTTAAATAAGGTAATATTCTGTTACATTACTGTGCAGTTCGCCTACATGCAATTGTTTCTTGTGTTGTTTTGCTTTTCTACAAGCTGAGGCTTTCCCCAAAACAAACAGAGAGAGAAATTAATAAGTATAGCAGTTTCCATATTCAAAAGGCACAGTTCTAATTTAAATTGCAAAACAGAGCCAATTTTGGTGTCAGTTGATGTAGCAACATGCTGTATATCTAACTCTTTTGTTAAGAGAAAATCTGAAAATAATTATGGGCTCCTGATCATAGCATCATAGAATGGTTAGGGTTGGAGGGGGATCTTGAAGATCATCTGGTTCCAACCTCCCTTCTGTAGGCAGGGACACATGATGTTACGGGTTTTTCTCCTTTGGAAATGCACACATTGTACCTTTTCCTGACAGATACAGATTGTTTAAATGGACAGAAAAAAAAACAACCTAAAAAGCCCACAATGGAATTTATTTTCTTATAGTTTTCTTTTTTTTTAATTTTGCATTAAAGAAAGGAATTTCATCAACATTGATTGTCATTTACAGAAAACATTCAAAAATCACGTGTGCATTATTATGGAATGCTAACAGTGTTGAACTAATAATTTACAGGACGTAACCCAAAAATCTATTACATTCTAAAGTAATACAGAACCTTTTCGTTTGACAGGGATGCTGGTTCTACAAAATTCATGATGAAAAATAAAACCCTTAATTGTCACTTTCTAAATGAATCAGGCTGTCTTTTTACTCACATACACATAAATTAGGCCAGTTATATTAAACAAGGGAGAAAGATCAGAAGAAAACTGCAGATGTAAAAATGCCAGATGAACTCCTGGCTATGTTGAAATCAGTGAACAGTTTGCTGCTGGTTTCAACAGAGCCAGATTTTTACCAAATGTGTTATGATTTATTTGCAGCTTTGCTTTTTGCATCTACAAGCCAGTTAAGATACATTATAGTTATTACACGATTAAGCATTAAAAAAAATAAAAATCACTGTTGACTCTATGAGGCATTTGATTTTAGAAAGGAATTTTTATTTGTCTTTTGAGAGTGATTAATTTTGATGTTATTAATATTTTATTAGATTGTTTATTATCATACTTCTTGACAGGCAATGCAACTCCTGTGTGTTACCAACAGTGGTAAACATGCTTACCAAGTAGAAAACAACACACCCCTAAAATTCAAATTAAATTGATTTACAACAATATAGCTACAGCCAAGCACCATATAGCTCAGGGCTTGGATCCTGGGTCTTAACATCTCACTTCACTCTAACAAAATGAACTGGAAATAGGACAAAAACATTAGATATTTGAAAGTGGGAAGTATATGAAAAATCATTTCTTCTCTTAATCCTAAAAGCAAGGAAGCATTTTCAGGGATATTTAAAAAATATTAGAAAGCTTCATTTAAATCTAAATATCTATCTTAATTATTTTTTTTTTAATAAATTGGTAATCACAAAATACTAGCCATTAAAGTCATATTTGTATGCCAGAAAAGCATCCAAATACTTTGTTTGTTATTTATGCTCCTGCCTGTATTATAGCTGTTGATAAACTGGACATAATTTCTTTTTTCCATTATGATCTTTAAAATTTGGTGAAGATCCGTTATGGCTTCAGATTACAGCTAATGAGTGACCTGACCTCAAATTTGAATAAGAAATTAAAGGTATACAAAAATATTTTGCTTATTGGAAAAAAAGAAATGTTTCTATTAACATAATTAATGCCAGAAGGATTCATAAATTCATATGCTGTAAGGAAGCATTATTTGCTTGAGCAACTTGTTTTCAAATCATATTAGTCAAATGCAGTCTGCAAGAATTATTACAATACTCACTGTACAGACTCACTGAGATCATGTTTCATTGATGGTCCCATATATTTTTTTCCCCAATTACAAACAGAAGCATACACTAAATATCAACAGCTGGTCAAAAGGCTTTATCTATTACAATCGGTTTCCATAAAAACTGAAGAGTACATTACACTTAAAGGAAGCAAGTACATAATTTGCTCTTTGATGTTTTTCCTCTTTAAAAAAAAACATTACAAAGTCTTATGCTTAAACAAGAGACATAGAAAAATCAGTGTATTCACTGTCCCAAGTTATTTACAGCAAAAATTACAGAGACAGCATACATAATATCAGACCTTCCACAAGCATATATTAAAAGTAATTACATTTGAAAAAATATTTTATTTGTCTTCTACATTTCTACAATACATAATCAGGTTTCTTTCTTCTTGTTTTGTTTGTTTAGTTTTTAAGTAACTTCTTTAGTGTTAATCAGATGAGGCAGAGAGTGCAGCTGTAAAATAAGGGATTTTGTTGCTATTCTGGTTCCTATATTATTTATATCGTCCATTCATTACAACCAGAGTAATTAGTTTAACATGGGAATTATCTCACAGCGATTAGTATAAATCTCAAAATACCCAATGCATTTCATTTAGCTGAGTGTTAATATCGGCTTAGAGTTCAGTTGTGCTTTATTTGTTGCCACAAGTACAATCACAGAGCCGCTCCCCATAGCGTACTAGAGGTCACATTGCAGTCACGCAAGAGGCAAGGACTATCATGGCTAGTTCACTAGCTATGCTACTCAGTGGCTTTTTAAAAATAAGTGCACGAATAAATCCCCATATACTGCATGAAAGTGTGTGGTCCACACTCTGTAGGGTTAACTGATGATTAGCATGTCTTACTAACAACAAAACACCTTTTTTGCCTGATTCTGACATTGAAGTGACACATTAAAAAACCCACAAATGTAGTGCATCTGAATCTGAATCCCCAAAGTCAACAGCCTAATGTAGTTTCTTTGACTTATTAAGCTGTGTGTCTAATCAAGACAAGTTTAAGTGCCTTTTTTTTTTATTTTTTAAATAAGCTGGTTTTATCTGGAACAGTCTTCAAGGTAAAGCCTGTTCTTGGTGGTTAACCATCCACCCTTGCTTGTTTTTCAATGCAGTTTCATTCTTGTTGCCCAAATAAGGGGCCAACATGTTCATAATATAGAAAACTAGGAGCCATGTTTTTAATTCTCTCTAGACAGAGTCTTAATTTACTGCTGCCAATCTGAAGTCATAAACACAGGCCTCAGCATTTTCTTGAAGCAGAAACAACTTTTCCAACAGCAGTATCTTCGTTCATAAATTAGCAGCTATAGCCAACAAAGTCAACAAATATGCAAAACCACTGTGATATCTACATTAGATGAAATTTTTTCTTTATGTTATTGTACAGAAGACCACGTGCAAAGCAAACAATGTCTGCAAGTACAGTTACAAAGAAACGCTTATAATTTACTTATTGCTGCTATATCCAATGACGTTTTCTTTCACTCTCCCAATGTGATGTGATTGAATTGTGGGAATGATGAAACTATGTAAATGTAGTACATCATGTTACTGAACTCACTATGAGCAGCATTATCCTCGCTGCCTGCAGTAAAACCCAGGAAATATCTCTCCTTTCCCAGCGCATTTTGTTCATTGCCTTATTCTCTCAACACAAATGAAATGCAAGGATCACTTGGAGGACACCGACACAGCCATCACTGGATATTCAGGCTGTCTTTTTAGGAGAGTTCTATCTGTGAGCTACCACTGTAGAAATCTTAGGTCTCTTCTTTTCACAACGACTTTTGTCTACAGACTGCATACATAGGTGGTTTTTATAGCTCCAAACCACATCTGGGATGATAAATTACTGAGGTGTTGGGCTCATTGTCATACAGTCTTTTGGGGACAATGCATGCAGGGATAAAACAGTAAAACGAGGACATGAAGGAAAAAGAGGAAGGAGCCTGCTTCCTATCACTTGTGTGGAGCCTCCCTTGCAGGCTGCAGGTACAGATCACCTTTGAGAAAGCGCAAAGATGAATATTTATCACTCAAGGCCTCATTCACTAGGAGCTAGGAGTAAAAGTAAAAGGAAAGAGAGACAAGATCCTCTGGCCAGAAGACTGTCCTTTTTAATGGGAAAGTATCATGCTAAAAAGAACTTCAGTCACTTGGCCATGGCTCCCAACAACCTGAAAGATTAAAATATAAATTGCAATGGAACAGTTGGCAAAGAATATGACTGTGAAAATCTTATGCTCAGGGATGCTGGCCACTCCACCTCTTGAAGTTGTCCATCTGTCTTCTAGGTGTAGGGAGTTCAGAGGATGGAGGGAATAAAAACCCATACATACTCACTGTGATAATAGGAGCAATGCTCAGAGCTGATGACAACCTCTTGGTTGAAGACAAGAAATTTACTTAATGATTGTCAATATAATTGACTGCAATTTATCCTTCTGTGTGTGTTCTTGTGATGACAGATACATGTGGTGTAAAGCCAGGGATAAGTACATTCCAAAATTTTAGGAAGTTCACTAGCACAGTATAAAATTGGATAATGTTTTCTTGAGGGAAAGAAAGGGTCTGGTCGTACTATTGAGAAGCATTGCTACAGAGTCCTGGGCTAGCTGTGATTCTGTGCATCCCTGAGAGAAAACGGTAGTTGTTAGCCACTTGCTCATACCTACTTGTTCTTTATAGTAATTTTTCCACACCATAGGTCAGTGTTCCTATCATTGCTGACAAACTATCACTTATTCCATGTCTTAACCTTTTTTCTTACATGCCTGCAGCAATTTTGAGTATAAGCTCACATTAATGTTCATAAACTCAGCACTTTTAAATTGATCTTTCTTTTGTCAGTTGTCTAAATTCAGTAACTTGTACGAAGCTCACATTTTGTTTCCAAAAGGACCTTAACATCATGAGTTGATGGGTCAGTAGGACTCTGCTGACTGTGAAACAATGGGTGAAGTGAGATCAAGCTGAGGAAATGCTGACAGTGAATTCAGTTTATACCAACGTTACTTTAAATCACTGGCTTGAAAGCCTTGTCTGGGTCATGTTTACTTGGGCAGCTCAACCCATATTCTTCAAAGCCTTTGACATTCTCTTCCTTTTTCTGTTATATTTATATAGCTATTTTTAGTAATGAAATATCCCTGAGTGGCATAGAGTGCAACATTTGCATCAAGCAGTGATTGTCATTTACAAAGCATGAAACTTAAAAGTAAAGAAGAAGAGGGGGTCTCCAACACACTGTTCCTAAAGGATGTCAGAGACAGGAGTTAGTTTCTAGAGTGGAGGCAGAAAGTGCTGGACAGGCTGGTAGGTGTAAATATACTACTTTGTTATGGCTAGGGAAAAGCAAACTGTTCTGTCTCAGGTTTCCATTTCATATGTGCTTAGACATAATGAATTTGGACAAAAAACCCCAACTTCCATGTTTCAGTTTGATCTTATTGCCAAGTGCTATATTCCTGGGATGTCCAACAGACAATGACTCTGAAATTAAGAACCACCTCTCAGGCTAGACCTTGGCTCTTCTGGAAATAGCACAATGAATGAAGAGTCAGGAAGGAGGAGGAGTGGGGCACCTGAACATATTTCAAATTATCTTTGAAGCACAGCCTCAGAGAAGTGGAGAAGTGAACAGGAACAGGAGCCATCAGCTGCACATTGCTAACCAAGCTGCCTGACCAATTTGTGAGACTGCTGGAGCCTTGGAGAAGTTCCCACAGCCTGGTGGTGGGAGACCAAGAGGCTAGCACAGAGAAGCAGCTTTGCACCCTCTTTGAGTAGGAGTTATTATATCAGAAATCCCTGCAAACTATCCCAAAGGGAAACATATATCCGTGCAAGCTGCCACCATGAAATTGAACAAAAAAAAAAATCACATCATAAAGCTTGTCTTCACAGGCAGGTCTGGTAGCTGCTCCATCTGCAGCACTGTAACTGGCATAGGTATTGAAAGAGCACTGGTGCCCAAGATGTAACAGAAGAAATAAACTGAAAAGAACAACAGGAAGCATGAAGTCAAAACATTCTAATACAAGCATGAGAATAACATTTGCCTTCTGCTCCACAAAACTCATAGGAAACCTCTTAAGGCTAAGGACATTGGACCTTGTGAGGGATTGAGCACCTTCTGTGTGGTGTTGACATGCCTCAGTTTTCAAGTGACTCCAGTTGGAGCTAAGGGAATCTGACAACTTGCAGAAGAATTTCCTAAATGCTGCCTATCACAAGTCAATCAAAAATCATATATTGCTTTCGGAAATAAGTTTGCTCAACTGAAGTGCCTTCTACTGCCATGTTTCTTTTCTAGCAATTGCTAAAGCAATCTTTCCATTAGAAAGAAATATGAATCTTGTAATTCTTTAAACAAAGAGCAGGCAAGAGCGGTATGTACACCAAGATAAAGTCTTTCTGGTAGTATTATGAACAGCCTACATCTGCTTCCTCAGTGTCAAGAAAAATTTTGATTAATATGGTTCAATTATCGGACAGCGATTCTAGAAGTAGTAGCTTCAATATATGCTTTAAATATCCTTTTTTAATAAGTTTCACTTTAATCAATCATTAAAAAATGTGTCTTATTTGAAAAGCTTGTCATTAAAAAAATTAGCAAACATAACTACAGAAAGAAGATGTGACAAATTCTAATTTTGGAGATTTAATTGGAGAGCTTCAGGCACTACTGTGGATTAAAAAAGGCCAAAAAAACCTAAAATCAAGAACTAATATTTTCTGTAATGATTTTGTGAGCGAATTATGAAGTTATTTACTAAAATTCATATGATTTTATTATTTAAAGTCTAACTTGCATATGTGAAATCCAATATCAAGAATTTGAAATTTTGAGTGTGAATGACAATGTACCAAAACCAATCACAAAAATCCAGCCTGTATCTTGTAATGGTTATTTGTTGTTCTACACTCAGTCAGTGAAGGGCAAAAGAGGTACTATAGCTATGTGGCCAATCCCAAATCAGAGAAAATTAAATAAAATATAATTGCAGTTACCACAGTACAGTTACCACAAATAAATAATGTTTGCAAATGAATTTTCATTTTCCAAATAAACAATAATGCTATTTGCTCAATAAAACTAGTAACAAAAACAGAGCAAGCTGCTGATAATTAACCTTATTGGAGGGTAAAAACTTGTTTGGCAATATTTGTAATTGTTTGTAGAGGCTAATGCCTATGAATGGCAATGAAGATTTTGTATGCTAGTGTCTTACTATTTTTAGGACAAAAGGCAAGAAACCATTTTTATTCTGAACTGGGTATTGCTATCTCTGTGGTCTCTTACAAGTCATTTAACTTTTTTTCTTTAATTTCCACATCTTTAAAATGTGGCTGTAGTCATTACTGATAGAAAAGGTCATGAGGTTGCAGTGATTTAACAATAGTGCTTTAAGGATTAAAAGCCCTGCAGATAATGATTAAATAATGTCTTTTACACTGGTGATCTCCATTTGGTTATCCTGACTAAGAAATAATTCAAAAATCACAAGGAGTAATTAGCTCATTTGAAACAAACAGAACGTTTTCAAGATGTAAAATGTAATTGTGAAGGACTATTTATAAACATGACAAACCTCTTTATTAGTCAGCACTATGAACAGTAGTATTTATTCACTTATTCTGTATTTCTGTGGATAGGTTAAATATGTTACTTTTGATATACCAAAAATGGATTTATAACATATATCAAACAAATATATATGTGTGTGCTCTTGTGTTGGAAAAGACAAGGAAAACATGAATTCCCTGCAGTTAAAACTGAACACTTCTAGAGTTCAGTTTTACTAATTTTTTTTTCCCAAATAAATCCACACAAACAGTAGACAGATATAGGTAATTAAGTTTTTTGATATTAGAAATAAGTGGAATTGTGGTCTTTTCATGGATTTGCCATGCAAAAGGGGCTGCAAACAGATAAATCGCCCTATAAGGGAATGTCAGTCTTAGAGTGGTATAAGAAAGCATCAAGAGCAATGCTCTATTATGTTAATTGAAGACATTTTAATGAAATCACTAGAGAAATGTGCTCTGAATTTGGAGCAAAAAAAGGTATTTTAGTAATTGCTATTTGATAGGATTAAGTAATTTTGAAGAGAATGTCATATTTGTGACAAAATTCTCAGCACAACTAAATCTGCTGTGCAGATTTTTTCTAAGTTTTAATGGACCTACAGAGAAACATTTATTAGCTGAGAGTTTGTAACCACTCTTGTACCTGTTCTGACACTGCTAAAACAGAACAAAACAAACTGTGGTGTTGTCTAGACTCAATTCTGCCATGAAACCTGTATGCAAACTTGCAAACTGACTCATGAAAGTCAAGGGAAAATTCCATGAAGTACTTGAGATAGCCAGTGGATTATTTGCTCATGCAGAAAAGAGAAGATTGAGACCAGAGCTGTGCAAGTCATTAAGTTATCGCTACAACAAACTAAGTTTCTGCACCCACCCTAGGGCCCACCTGTGTCCCTGGGGGCTGCCTGTGACACTGCCCTGCTGAGAGCCTGGGCAGATGGGTGGGTCCTTTGACCTCCCTGGAAAACATGCTTCCCCTTGCCTTGCCTCAGATTGCACTGGCCTCTGTGGTTTGAAATAAAGAAAGGTATCTGCTTTGTGATCCTGGCCTCACTTCCTTTCTTCTCTACTGCCTGCTTCTTCTTATTTGTGCTCTATGCCCTCAGCTGGCATCCCAGGAGGAGACTTCTCCGGAAAAATTCACAATGGGTAAAAGCGGTGGTAAAGAGAGCTGTAGCAGAAACTGAATCCCTCTTCTATAGCTAAAAAGTCTGTGTTTTGTTTCACTGGCAGAATTCAGATACATGAATCGTGACTGCTAATTATCTTAATTAATCCACAAGATTAAGTCCATGGCAGCCTTCCACTCCCCTCTGTGTTTGCCTTTGGTTTTGAAAGCAAATGCACATACAGTCCATTCAGAGGCAAAAAGAAAGCCCCAATGCTTTGCTCCCCTCCTGAAATGCACCTAAAATAAACCCTTATATGCATATATATATACAGTTATATACATACAGATATATACATACATATATGCATGTGTTTAAACCATACATAGATGTATGTGTGTAATGGAAACTGTCAGTCCCATCTAGATGATGGCTGTCAGAAACAGAGATAGTTATATTGTCCTTTATAACAACCACGGACTTTGCCCACTTTGACTTTCCTCCTCCATCCCTCCCTTTCTCCCTCTGCCACTACTCCTCAGAGCCATATTTTAGCCTTGCTGTGGTTTTCACTGAGCTTACTACCTATCTTTCTAATGAGTTCAGCAAAAAACAAACCAAGACTTGAAACTACTTTTCAAAGCAATATATATAAAATAAAATGTGTGGAATCAGAAAAATGTACATATGAGATAGTCTACATTTTTACTCCAGACACTTTACTAACATCAGATCCTATGTTCACTTTTATATATGCTCTATCCCTGCAACAGTGAGAAAATATAAAAAACCCAACTATTTCTTTCTCCACTAAAATCATCCAGACAAGGCTTTTGACCATTGTTACATTCCTGATGTTTGATTTACACACAGTACACATGCACTACATTATACATATCTCAGAAGTGATCCTGTCATTACACATTGGCAGCTGATAATTTAACTGTTGACTGGCAAAGCAAATCTTGATTGCCCAAAATAAACCTAATACATAACTTGGAGATTAAGAAATACATTACAGCTGGGCTGAGCATCCTTTAAATGTAGGCATGTGATTTTTAAGCTACAGCATGTATGCATATAATACCTACATATATATATCTATATATTCATATATATAAGTATATAGCACATATATATATGTCTGTATTCCATATATGCACCGTAATTTCCAAGACAGTTACAAATTTCCACATGCATTAAACTATCTAAAAACATAGAACTAGGCAACCTAATAAGTGGAATTTTCTTAAATAATATTTGAACAATAAACAGCAAGAGTAATACTGCAAAGTACTGCTCTATTCTCATGTATATCTACAACAAAATTCTAGGAACAGCTGTCTCCCAAAACATCCCCCAATAAAAGTAAATTAAAAAAAAAGATAACACACAGTGTCCTATATTTGTATATTCATTGTCAATTAAAAAAAAAGAAAGTAAAGAGAAAAATGACATCCCCACTCAGAGTTGCATATTTACATTCTTCAAACTGTAGCGGTGAAAAATAATTCTATTAAGTGCAGGACATTCCTAGTGTTGCAGTAGTGACATTTTTAATAAGTTCTTCATGAAAACATTTCTTTTTGTCTTAATAGTGATGCATTCCATGACTACGTGAAAATTCTATTATCCCCTTCACTTGCAGCCAGTGGTTGAGTCTGGATTGAAAAGCTCCTTGTATAATGGAGGAAACAGTGTGTTCACTATGTCTGGATGAGATTGCTTAAATACCTGTAGTTTCTCTCCGTGCAAGTTGCAAAGTGCAGTAATTGTTGGTATCTTGGCTATTAACTGTGAGACATTAAAATAAAAAAAAAAAATAAAGGAGAGAGGGAAGAAGAAAATTTTGT
>VZRE01005649.1:7615-29108 GCA_013396775.1 Cephalopterus ornatus | reverse complement strand
TCAGTAAAAAAAGGAGGTGAATCTGACCAGATGGCTATATCATATGGGCAATGCATACATTTTGCTAAGACTTCACACATCTGTTTATCCCCTTCTATTATGGTTCTAGTGCATCCTTAAAATTCATTTTTGAAAGCCTGATCACAATAAGAATACCTCATCAAATTTTAATTAATTCCCAAGATAAAGCTGCAATGAGCATCTGGGGGAATCTATTCTATTGAACTGTCACACTGGCTAAAAAGTAGAGCAATAAAATTCCAATTCTTTGAAGGACTGTTTGGATTCTGAAAAAAACTACCATCACATTTAAATACTTAATGCAGTTTATATGGAAATTCTTAAACATAATTTTATTGAACTTTTGTTTCTGCTATTATTAAATTATTTTAGCTGATTTTGTAAGGATACATCTTGTTCTGGTTTTGGTTTTAGTTTTTGGGGAGAAGGGTTGGGAGGGTGTCTATTCTTGGGAATTTCGCTGATATTGGGCTGGTGGAAGGCATGAACCATTAGCAGTGCCTTCGTTCGTTCTTGAATCTATCTGAATTTTCAGTCAAGACATGTTTGCTTTGATATGTTCTTTGCCCCTGGGGGTGGAGGGCATCACATCTGCCAAGGACAGTAATGTTGGAGTAGTTCATTCTAGTTGCTGAGAAGCCAACAAGTTTTGGAAAGTTATAGAGCCAGACCTGTGGTTGTATATTCTTTTTCAAACAGGATTTCCAGCTAACAGAGCAGTAACAATGAAAGCAAATTAGCTCCATGTGTTATATGAGCCTTTTCCCCCCGAGTCACTCTTCCATCTCTCAGGATTATAGAGAGAACACCACTAATTCTCCCTTGCTCTATTCTCAGATGTCTTACAGAAATAGGTCAGTAAACATGATATATCAGTGACTCAATTAGTCAAATCGGACTGGTAGGTTCTGAGTGCTCTTCTGCTCTAACTTTTTTCCCCCATCAAAAGAGCAATTCCCGCATTAAAAATGTTTAATTTGAGATTATCTGTTTCCATTCACTATTCTTAGCCGTGAGTGAGATGATTCCTCTGTCAACAAGGGGTTTACTTTACAGTGGTTATTGTTATGTATTTTGTGAATCCTAACTAGATACAGTTATTACTTTCAGAGTATTTATGCTTCTACGAAAAGTGTATCTTTCATAGAAAGAAAATTGGTTTTTTTGTGTTGGAGAAATCAATGAAAATGGGACTACAAGGGACACCAACAGGTCATGTAGTCATCTCCTTTCATAAAGGTAGGGTCAGTTGTGTCAATTGTGACAAATGCTACTCCAATTTTTCTTAAAAATCTTCAGTGATGAAAACATTTCCTGATGTTGGATTTTAATCTTCTCTGCTTTATTACTTCTTGATCTAACAACAGTAGACTGAGAAAAGAGGTTATTTCTTTCCTCTAGCTACCTTTCAGACCATTTCCATGTTTTCTCCCATTTTTGCTCTTCACTAGAATTTTTTAAACCTTTCTCCTAGATCATATTTTCTACACCTAACCAAATCAGTCTCATCCTCTTTTGAGGATCCTTTACAAACGGTCCCCATCCTTCTAAATTACTGCCGTTCTATGAACCAGCACAGGGTTTTTGACTCAAGATGAGACTGAGAGTGTTGGGGTTGTTCAACCTGCAGAAGAGAAGGCTTTAGGGACATCTTAGAGCACCTTCCAGTACCTAAATCAGCTACAAGAGAGCTGGAGAGGGACTTTGGACAAGGGCATGGACTGATAGTACAGGGGGGAATGGCTTTAAACTGTCAGAGGCAGGTTTAAATTAAATATTAGGAAGAAGTTCTCCACTGTGAGGGTGGTGAGGCGTTTCCCAGAGAAGCTGTGGATGCCCCATCCCTTGAAGGCTGGCAAGGGCTTGAAGCAACTTGGTCTAGTGGAAGGTGTCCCTGCCCATGACAAGGTGATTTCAGCAAGACAGTCCCTTCCAACCCAAACCAATCTGTGCTTCCATGATAAGTTCATCTCTAATTTTTGTTCAGTTTAGTCTGATGTTACTCAGATCCTATTCTGCCACACCTCAGCCAGGCCAAAAATTCCCTTTGGTATGTGTGTGGTTTTGCATTTCCAAGAGTTTCACTTTACATTTGACCTCCTGAAACAGCACTGTACATTTTTTTCTGCTTCTCTCCAATTGCTCTGAATTCTAGTCCTCTTTCCCACTGCTTGCATATGCTCACTTTGGTGCTCTCTGTGACTGCAATAAATATGCTTTCTATTCCTTCATCCAAACCACTTATGGAATTATGAATGGTATCACACTTAGGACAGAATCCTAAATAGCCCATGGTACTGACTGGGGGTAGCTATCTAATTTTGATGCTCTGACAGTAGCTATGCAATCCCACACTCTAGAGGTTCATCTAGATAATGTTTCTCAAACTTTTTTTCTAAGCCCTTCATGTAAGACAGTGTCAAAGCCTTAGTAGTGTCTATTTCCTGTTTCTCCCTTATGCACAAAGCCAGTTAGCTTGTCATAATAGGAATCAGATTAGTTTGACATGATTTGTTTTTGATGAATGTAAATGCACTGTTGCCTTTCTCTTATCCTCTAGGTGTTTACAAGTTTTTGAGTTTCTTATTCCAGTATATTTGTGGGAATGTAGTTTCAGCTAAATCTGTACAACTGTGACTGATTTCCAACTCTGTTAAAGAGTGTGTGTTCTCTTTTCAAGAGAGAATCCTGAATTCCCAGGGAAAAAAAGTCTGAAATTTTCCTGTTCTAGAAAGGCACTATTATACCCACTGAACTGTAGTTCTACTACAATAGCCCTGTGTACCACAGCTCTTCAAAGCAGCAAAATGGCATCGGGACTAGAATTGCAATTGTGCTTCTTCAGAATCTTTAGACAAGGAAAAAATTCTCTCTGCTGTTATCTGTGGAAGACGAGGAGGAAAGGGAAAAGCAAATGTACGAAAAGTGGAAGAAGGCATTAGAAGACTCGTTTACTGAAAGCGAAGTGTGAAGAAAAGAAAAGAAGGCGTCATAATGTTTATGGACTTTTAATACCGCGTTCGGGTTTTTAAAGTTTAAATCCCCAGTTATATTTCCCCTCACATTTTCCCGGGTTTTGTTCCCTCTTCCCTATTGGTTGATATTTACCGCAGTGCGGCTCCCTCCATATTTGGTATTGTTCCACCCCCTCATTTGCATGCTCCGCCCTTCTCTCCTCCCCTTGTATTCCTTATATGGTCAAGCTCCGCCCATGTTCCAGCACCTTCCCTCAGACCCCTATATAAGTCCCGTCCCTCACTCCTCCTCCCTCAGTTCACCCACCTATCACCCTCGGGTTCGGATGGTTCGTCATCTGTTGCGGGTTGCATTCCACCAATAAAGCCACGCCTGCTTCAAACTACCAACCGCCTCAGCCTGCAATTCCTGTTCAAGAACCCACCAGCCGGGTGGACCAGCCCGTGACCCATTTAAGGGTTGCGATAGTTATCAACATTACTGGAAGGACAGAAGTGATCTGTTCCGAGTCAGGAAGGAAAAGTCAATGATACATAAAAATTTGCAGCCTTCTAACTCAGCTCCACACCTTCTACAGCATTCACAAATCTTTGAGGGCCATCAAGTGCAAATACACAGCTCAAAGTGGCGTGGACTGACCAAGTTTCAAAGTACTGTCCCAGATCCCTTTCCAGAGTAGGAAATAAATGAATAAACAAGTCGAAATACAGGAATGATCTGAAAAAAACTGCAATTCGTCTCACCTAAGCAGAGACAATAATTCAGAGTTCTGACAATACATGGACTTGCAGGAAGTGTGAACAAAATGCCTTGTTTGGCATACACTGACTGCAAAGGAAGCATGCTACAAATAACCCGTTGTCTCTTCTGCAGCTACACCATAGTATAAAGAATTTAAATCTCCCCAAGGCACATACTATTTCTTTTGTATTTTTTTATTTGCTTATGAAAGTTTCTTCTCCTTTTGATTGACTTCCAGTTGTACCCTCTCCCTGTCGCTGCCCAGTCTGAAGAGAAGTAAGGAAAAATTCAGTCTTTCAGTATCCTGTATAGTTACAGATAGTGAGCTGTGTAAGTGTTAGTATTTCTGGGAAGCAAGGTCCCACTTTATTTATAGCTCTGCTGTTTAGCCTTCTGTGTCTTCGTGCTGTGGTACCCTGCCAGAATGCCTACTGAATATGCAAGTTCTTAGGCAGCCTCACTAGCAACTGAAAGCTTAGTTTATGACTGAAAGAGGGGACATGCTCATAGCAATCACACTAAGATTTGGCATGGGTAACAATTCGATGAGAATTTGATAGTGTTTTATACCTTATTTCGACATCCTGTTTTGCTGTGTGACTGTCCTTGCCCTAGTATTTGACAGGAGAACCTAAGCGAGTTGGCGCTGCCCATCAGGAATAATGCACAGTGCTTCCGACTTTGACAGACTTATGGTAAACACATTTTCCTGTGGGTAACACTCAGTTAGATTAACAGACTAAGTAATCTTAAGAGAATCATTTCCAAAAGCTTCTCTAGCGGGCCTCCTTATTGTGGAAAAGTCCACATGCAATACACACCTTATTTTTGAAATTCAAAGAAACCGCCCCCCCCCAAACCAAAAAACTCCACCCCAAAAGAAATACCACCTCAGTCAGTAGGACCTAGATTTTGTTAAAATATCCAAAATTAAGTGCCTTTATGTAAGGGTCTCTTTTCATGCTGGAGGGTGAACTGCCTTTATACTGAGTGGAGAGCTTTCCAGGGTGGTTGGTCCTGTTGAATTGTTCTCTGCAACAAATCACATTATAACCACAAACTGGCTACTTGTCTAAATTCATAGAACCATGGAATCCTAGAATAGTTTGGGCTGGAACAGACCTTAAAGATCATCCAGTTCCATCTGCCAGGGAGAGGGACACCTTCCACTAGGTCAGGTTGCTCAAGGCCCTGTCCAACCTGGTTTTGAATTTGTGCACTAGATACCAATAGGATTGTATTGTCTCATTGCACTGACTGCAAAAATAGAAATCTACCCCACATCCAATGCCTACATCTGGAGGCCTAAATTGAGCTCAGTTAAGATCAAATCACAGCCTGAGCTGCTTGGACAACTGTGCTTGATGACTTGCACAGCCTAAGCAAACTGGTGCTGAGGTCCCACCCTAGACTCTATTTTAGGTGACGAAATCTTTCTGTTGTGGTTGATGGTTTTCCTATATGTTATTTTTTTCCCTATGGCTTTTACCGACCTCCTATACCGTGAGTTTCATGAACAAAAGGTCGTTCTGCCAGTTCCCGAGACTAAAATTTCTACCTCTTTATGTGATCTTTTCCAGCCTGAACTTGTAGAAGCTTCTTCAGTGCTTTAGCATCTTGACTGCTTAGACATGGGAGATGCATTTTAATGCACAGCCATCTCCCTCACGCCCATCATTTCATCTGCTACATGATTTCACTGGGTGCCACTTAATATTCCTCTCTGAAGCTGTTTGCTTTTTCATGAAGGATACAAAAGACATACTTGCAGCTACTTAAGCAACCCTCCAGGATGGTTTAATGTATATTTTACTAATAAAAATAATTCAGCCAAGTGTCGCAATGCAAAATTAGGGAGGAGCTGAAGCAGAAAGGCTGAGCAGCTGTCAGCTCCATCTCACTGAAGAGAGGGGTCCTCCCTTTTGGAGACAATATTGTATGTGTCCTGCAAGCCCTATAACGAGAGGTCAGGATGTTCTGACGTTTGTAATAAACTGTGCCTTCTTCTCCAGCCGAGGTGAGTGTTCCATTGCATCAGGAATAGCAGTAACTCATAAAAGTGGCTTTCTCTATATTAAGGGTACCAGGAATAGATAGAGACAAAGGGTGGTGTAAGTGAAGCACCGTTGTTCCAAACTGACAGGTAGAAATTGATTCACAAATAAAATGTTGCAAGGCTCAGTAAAACAGGGAACAAATAGTGAGTTATGGGTTTATGGTAGAATCACAAGATAAGTGATAAAGACAGTCTTGTATAAGGATCATCTGAAATCCAATGTAGAACATTGATTTTTTTATATATATATATATTTTATAATATATATGTGTCTATGTTATGGTTACTGGTGTTATTTCTACCCACTGCTATGACAGTATTTTCTCCTTTAAGCCCTTTCAGACACATATGATTGTTACATACCAGATCCTGGAAAATGATTGTTTTTAGATGAAGCTGTTTTTCAGGTGGACAATGTTCAAGGGTGTCATTGTCATGTCTTCTCTTACACAAAGATCACAAGATCTTTGTATAAGACAGTATGATATCAGTAAGATAGGTCACTGTAGACAAGTTAACATGATTTTCAGCTGAAATGCACAGTAGTTCCCTCTGCATGAGCTGTTTTTAATTCCTGAAGTTTTCAAAAGACAAACTTACCCAAAGCTAGCAAACTGTGTCAGCAGTTATTTGGAACTTTTTCAGAAAGTCCACGAAATATGAATTTCAATGACTTTCGACAGGATTCCTGATTTATTATGACAGCTGCTGTACAGCTTTAGACTCAGTAATATTTTATACCTGCAGTGAAGTTATTCCTAATAATGGCATGAATTTCCTCATGTTTTTTTTTTCCTTTTACAGCTGGAAGAAGATCTGCTGATAGTATGATCTCAAGCTAATCCTTTTATCACTTAGAACATTACATTTGTTATTCTACAAAACACAACTTCCAAATCGTCCCAAAATTATATGTGCCTTGAGCTTCTGGAGGGACAGAGCTTCTATATTATCATGTGGTTGCTATTACAAATCAGATGCTGTTTTTTTCCTATTGCTCTTGTGATACTATTTTCACTCCCAGTGCACGATAACTGTACTTGGAGACAGTGTCTACTCTTAGCCTGTGTAGGAGGAACGCCAGATGGATATGACAAATAAATGGAGGAAGCACAAGGTACCAGTAGCATGATTATGATTTGTGTAGTCGCAGAACACCCACTGTCTAGCTATTGTCAGGCATTTTGTAGTCATTATGGCACAGCAGGTAAATATTAATGGGAAAAGATTACATACTGTGAGACAGAGCATTAGACTGTGTAAACCACCAGAGCTCAGCTGAAGTCAATGGAGCTGTAAGACTTCGGACCAGCCAAAGATATGGGCCTTAAACTCTTCCTTTTCAAAAGAAAAATGAACATCTTGAATCTCCTCCACCGTGTGCTTCAGGCTGTTGTCTCTATACAGCTAGTACTTCAAGTGTGTGTGTATATATATATCTCTGTATATATGTATATACTTAATCCCTGGGGATGATTATTATTTTGGAGAAGGGAGGGCAATACACATTATGTACCTAAGCGTAAGGTCTGTATCTGTAACTGTCAGCAGTTCCTGTAATTGCACCCACTGCCAATATCAGCCCTTGGAATTCCCCTTTCATACAACTACAATCTACTTTTGTCCTCCTTCATCAATGAAGCTGAGTGTGATATCCTCTAACAAGGTTGGTAGGATGGTTACGCGACTCAATTATTAACTCAAATGCAACTCGCGTACTGCAGCAAATAGAATTTCTTCTGACAGGCTGCTTGTCATATTATGGCCTTATTTGATTAACTCACCCCTTTGGAGGTGTTCATGATCTCATTATATCTTTAATGATAAAATTCCCTTCTGCTATGTGCTATTTTGTATTACGTTAAAAGGAATTCATTCATTTTTCACTTGTCACTTGCATAATTGGATAAATATTTAACAGGGGTAAGTTGATTAAATTTCTGCTAAAACTGTACTCACTAGAAAAAAATATTCTGGACACCTTAAAAGTTGGTCTGTTGGTCACTGGTGGAGCAGGTGGTAAATGCAACGACACTTTCCATCTTGAAGGCTGCATGAAGTCCTTCTGTCCTCCTGTTTAATTCTGTGGCGTCACAAAAAATGAGTAACAATGAAAGATTTAACTCCAGTAGAAAATAGTGGTTTTAGTAGATAACTCTGAAAAGAGTTTAATTAAAAGATGGGAGCCATGACTTAGGTGGCACGTGAGAGAATTCATCAGATGTGAGAGGTAGTGCGTCTTCTGATTAAAATATGAGATAAACAGGGTCACTGTTCTGAACCTGCGATGCTGAATCCCAAAGTAAAGGAACAAATCTTTAAGCTCCATTTTGAAGGGGTTTTAATTTATTTCAACAAATACAAACTGTACCTACTTTTCAGGTCCACAGGCCTTCTTCTCCCATGATGATGATTGGATGGCCAAATGTTTTGTTCTAGACATACCCATGGAACATAGGACTCAGTGTGTTGTCAGAAATGGTGTCAAAATTTGTATTCCAAGTATTTTACTGACTCAAGTTATTGATGTCAAACTGGCCGTTAATGCTTGAAAACATAGGTAAAATTATGGCTTTGCAGGATTCACGGGGATTTCAAATGCAGTTTGTTTTGTTTTGTTTTGTTTTTTTCCCTGGTTGCCTCTGTCTCCCTGTCCATAAATTATGATGATGTTAACACTGGTAGATAAAATGTTTCTTTCACTCACTTTTAGATCTTTACATAAAAATCACTGGAGAAAAGCATATAACAGTTAAGCAACTTTATTTGAAAGGATAACGTTATGCAAAATGTCCACTAAAATAATCACTGACATTTTTTATTTTGAAAAAATAGAGTTAAGTATACATTTAACAAAATCAAAACCTCTAATTTGATTATTTTTACTTTTATTTAATTGTCTATTGTCCAGGAGGGTGAGATGAAATTCCAGTCATAAGATTTTAACAATGATAAATCTGTAAAACCCTTGACTCCTAGAAATTAGGATAATCAGGGTCTCAGTAGGTCTTCTGATCCATTCCTTCACCCCAGGAAAATTTCAGCTCAGACAGTGCCTTTCAGGTAGACGTTTGTATAGTCTGTTCTTAAAATCCTCCCATGCTGGAGATTTCATAGCTTCCCCAGGCAAACCACCGATGTTTCTCTATCCTTGCCATGAAATGCGTTCTTAAGTTTTCATTATGAATAAGCTCAAATAATTTCAGGCATACTTTTGACTCCATTCAAATACAATTAATTTTATAAAATCAGGAATTAAAAGTAGAAAGCTAGATTTGGGGAAAAAAATTAAAAAAAAGGGAATAGTAGTGAACGTGAACGAGAGAGATATTTTGAAGTATTAAAGGAAGCATAGCATTTTCCAAGTCTCATGTAATCAAACTATTCATGATTCCAACTATTTAAAGGCACCAAAACTCTTCACATCGTGCAGTTTCCCCAAACGAGTCTCTGGAGGCACTTGCTTTTCTCTATTAGCTATAAACAGAGATAGCTGAAACTGAAGATGAATGTTAGATGACCAAATTATATGCCTGAATTTGCTTGGGCCTGTCACCCTTTTCTGATTTTAAGTGAAATAATTTATTCATCTAAAGGCACCATCTTTCATTCTACATTCTGTTGGACTCAGCAGTTTTAATTACCAAAGAGTATTCCCAGATTCTAGAGCATAGTCTTTTAAAATGGTTATTTGTAGAAGTTTTCCCTTGTGTGGCATTGACCTTGGCTGACTTACTGACTTACAAACAAGTCCCAAAATATCCTGGAAGCTTCCATGGACAATAGGGCAAGCTGAGAAGGCGCTTTGCATACATCCACTCGGCTTTGGATAGTAAGAATGTTACTTGTAGGTTGATCCCTGGATGTTGGCCTCACTGTCAGGCAACAGTACCGGAAACACTTAATTTACCAGGACAGACCTAGCCTATAGTCCATTGCCTAATTCCAAAAGTTCCAGGAAAGGCCACAGAGAAAGGTCATGTTTGGACATTTGACATAGTAATCTATATAAGTAAAATTTATCCAGGGATCACTTTGAAAAATTTCAAGGAGTTCATCATTTGGGGGAAAAAAAAAAAAGGGAAATAAAAGCAAAATGTATCCCAATTGATTATTCTTATCTTTCAGTCATTTCAACAAATAGATTAAAACCCTTGCCTTATGATTCAGATGGGCAATCACTGAACAGCACTGTGGACAACAAGCGCTGAATAATTTTACTGGGAACCTGCCAAAGGCTGAAAATTACGGAATGAAAAATGAATGATGAATAAATTAATAAACAAATCTGTTTGCAGAAATTAGTGTTGATTGCTAAATGATTTGCTGCCTCACAAATGGGGCTACATTAGTCCTGAGATTTGTTCTGTAATAGAATGATTTGGCCTTTTGTAGCACCTGATTGAATGTATGTTGAATTCAGATTCTCAGCTACTTCAGTGGACTTTGAATTAGGCCCATGGGACATTATTCATTGTCACATCTTCTTATGCCCTTGGAAAGGAAGTTGTCATTATTTTCACTGCACAACTGGGGAGATTGCAGTACAAACAGAGTATGGCCATGGTCGTAGAAAAGGTCACTGGTACAGCTCATTGACATAGGACAGATGGAAAATGAGAAGAGTCATGTCCATGAGATTTAATTGCTCTATACTCAGAAGTAATAATAGTCCATAAGAGTCTGGGATTGATTAATTGACTGTTGGGTGTGAGTATCGGAGTTCTAAGAACAGAAAGTGAAGTTTGCAGTATCTACAATATCACATGAAACTTATTATTTTTTTCTTCAGGAGCATTTTTTTTCTTCCCCCAAATTAACTTTTGGTTTGCAGTGTGAGAAAAAAAGTCATCTGCCACCTGAAGTCCTGGGCAATCTTTTCCCAGACCCTCATTTGAAACCAGTAGGTGACAGTTGTATTATTTCACCCAAATTCATCCGTCCTTTTAACCTGCAGGGGCCAAGTAGAGGAAACAACATAACTTTCGTTCTTAAGAGATCAAACCAGAGAAAAACAGTGCTGAGAAATGGGTTGTGTGCTGTGCTCACTCACTCATTTGAGGGAGGGGAGATTTATTGACTGCAGGGGTCAATAAAATTGCAGTGCAAAGGGTGTTTTCATTCTGAGTCCTGAATTAACTCCATGAACTTTGGCAGAAACATGCTGCAAACAAGTCAGATGCCAAAGAGTCTGAGAGTTTAAACTTTGGATAGGCCAAATCAGACATCAACGGGCTAAGGGACAGAAACCCCCCCAACCCTGTATGACAAAAATCTCTTTCTGCCACTGGTGTAGAGAGGATACAGCTCTCAGCAGCTGGGACATCCTCCTATGGGCACCAGTTAAGGGAGATGGGGAAGGAGCAGGGATTTAGTACAGTCCTTAATTTTCCACCTTCTGAGACAGAGGAAAGCATGGTCAGCACAGGACTGGCCCTAGAACATCCATAAAAGTATGGATGCATACTTTTCCTTTGTGTTATTTTAAGTAATTTTGATATTAAGGTTGGAATGGTAATAAAGATATGGGTCCTGAAATGACCACAAACAGCATAGGGTCAGTGCCTCATAGTTTTGTTCCCATAATAAGTGCAAGAGACACTGTCATAAACTTGCTAAAATAACAACATTAGAAAAAAACGTTTCACAAAAATCACAGAATATTCCGAGCTGGAAGGGATCCACAAAGATCATCAAAGTCCAACTCCTGGCCCTGCACAGAAAGGCCCCAAGAATTACACCATGTGTGAATGACACCATGTTTGCATTAAGTTAGGTGTCATCATGTATAACAAACGGAAAATAAAAAACTTGGCACCCATACATAGCAGAGGAAAAGCAAATAATTCACTACACTTCAGGTTCATCAAGTTAATCTCAATAGTATATCAGTATATTCATGAGCCTCCAAGGAATAAATATTCAAATGATGAACATAAAGGAGAAATGCCATAAAGAAAGATAGTATGTTTCTCAAATAAAATAGTTTTTTTTGTTAAAAAAAAAAAAAAGGGTCAATGTAGTAGAGCTAAGTCATAGTATAAAGTTTAGTTGTTGTCACATAAGATATTTTCTCTTAAGGAACAGAAAATGGGGATTCCTTTAAGAGCTTCCAAGAGGTAAGAAACTTTATTAGAAGAGGTGATATGAAGCTAGAAACGGCTTACTGAAAGAGGCTGGATTAATCCATTATTAGTTTTTTAAACAACAGTCTTGGCATGAAGTATAGGAGATTGCTTATGAAATTTGCGGTTGAGAGGAATGAGGAAGGCACCATCAGTGCAGAGATAAAAACAGATACCATGTAGGAAGAAATAAGTAATGTAGTAGACAAGTGTAAAGATGGTTTAATGTCTTACTTAGGTGTGGAAGCTCATGAGCTAAGGGAGAAATAGCAAGAATGTCCTGTGTAAACTTCTAGGCCATTACTCAGTAACACCTTAAGGGAAGAAGATCAGTCATAGGAGGACAGTGTTCGACGGCACACAGATGTGTGAAAAGCAGCTGTGGTTGCCCAGAGAGGTGTCTTCAGCAGATTTAAGAATTCACTAATTTTTCTGCACGAAACTGTGATGAGAACTCATTTGAAATTATATAGAGAGTTTTGACATGAAGGTTTGAAAAAGAAGTAATAAACTGGACCAAGTTGAGTGATAAACCTTCAGAGAAAGAAGATTGAGCAATTTGTAAATGAGGAAGCTGACAACAAGTCTAAACCATGTTTAAATGTTAAGCATGGCTCCAAACTAACCACAATCTGCAGATTCGCAGTGAGGCAGCGACTGAGATTACACATGATGCAGCAAGAGACAGTGTTTTGGCAGAGACTTGATGCCTCAGTAACGCTATACAATGACTTACAGCATCATCAGAGAGACCTGGCATCTCCCTGAAGTGGGAGCAAAGGGGTGCTTGGACCATAATTTCCTATGAGAAGAGATTGCATTGTTTATCTGAGGTCAACAGGAGGCAAAAATTATTCAAGATATTTAGGATGTTGTGGATAAAAAAGGTGAAGCCCTCTGTCTGAGCAAAGGAACAATGAACAACTCTGGCACCAAGTCACGTGTGTCTAATGGATGTACAAAACGGCTGATTGAATGCTGCTCCTTGAATGTCAACAGGCTTCTCTGCTCCTATGCTCCCTTGGAAGCTCAATTTTCCTCTATATTCTGGGTATCTACTGCAAGATATAAATAAGAATTTATCTTAGTAGGCAATAACCTTAGTAGTAGATATCATAGAATCACAGAATGGTTTGGGTTGCAACAGACCTTAAAGATCATCTTGTTCGAAACACCTGCCATGGGCAAGGACACCTTCCACTATCCCAGGTTGCTCCAAGCCCCATCCAACCTGGCCTTGAACACTTCCAGGGATGGGGCAGCCACAGCTTCCCTGGGCAACCTATGCCAGTGCCTCACCACCCTCACAGGAAAGAATTTCTTCCTAATATTTAATTGTTCCTCGTATCTCAAATATTTTGGAAACTGTTATGATTCTGTTATTTCCATCACTTATGCCAGTTTGGCTGCTTGTGGATGCCTTGACAGCCCTCCTTGCCTTTGCTAAAGTTGTCTTCATTTACCTGCCTGTCAGCTCTGCTGACACTCTTGTTAGTGTTTCTTCCATCACCAACATGCTTTTGGTGGCCATGCTGGGGTAGGGTAGTGGGAGAAAAGTTGAAACTAAGATTGAAGTAAGAGGCTTCCCATTGGTGTGCTCAAGGTTTGATTTAGTTGCTTAAAAACAGACATCAAGCAGCTGCCAGTCCAGAAGGGCACAGCTGTTCTACAGGATCTGTGTCATCTCTGTCTGTCCTGTATGGATGACTTGTTTGCCCAAGACCACCTCAAACAGGGCCAGAGACCCCCAGAGGTAACTGAGTCAGTCAATTTTT
Organism: Cephalopterus ornatus; assembly: GCA_013396775.1. Lineage (NCBI taxonomy): Eukaryota > Metazoa > Chordata > Aves > Passeriformes > Cotingidae > Cephalopterus > Cephalopterus ornatus. Next base: position 15,414 of record VZRE01005649.1, on the reverse strand, counting down.
CAATGTCTCAGCTAAACACTGGAGCATCATTATACCTCTGCTTACGTTCAACCTGGGTTCAATCTTTATAGTTGTTTTGGGGAGAAAATCATCAACCTACATGCAGAATTGTTCAGAGACAGAATGGTCTTCTTGTAAATAGAGGGTTTATTTTAATACAGGCACACACTTGAGAAAAAGGGAGGTGGAGAAGAAAGCCTGGTCACTGGATTTAGTAGTAGGACTTAACAGACCAAAAGGTTTTTGAACAATATCCTATTTGAACAATAGGATAGGTCAAAGGCTTCCAACTGGTAAGCCTAAGTTTAAATATGACAGCAGTTTACTTTCTCTGAAAATCAAACATCACGGATTCCTAGTGTTAGGAAGTCTAATTTTTGACAACTGACCTGTGCAGGACTGGAATTTGAGTTGAACTGTGGAATCATCTTTGCATAGTGTCACCATCATTTACCACCACCTGACAGCTGTGAAAGCAGTCCATCTTAGATGTTTAAACTCACACCACAATTAGTCCTCTTCCCCCAGGCTTTCAGAAAATGTTTATGTAAGTGTTATTCAATATATTTTACACTCTCCTTAAAAACTGGTTCTTTAGATTTTAGAATTAAGGAAATAATAGGAGACAGGCCCATGTTTTCTCTGTATTGGTGCAGCTTTTTCAGTCAATGCAGCTATATCAACTCAGACTTAGTCTACATTCCAAGACTGTACAATCTAATTATGAGCAAGACAAATAGAAAAAATATCAAACAATGGAAAGTACAGCAGATGACAATAAAAATTATTCAGTGGTGCAGCTGCTTAGATTTGTTATCTTCACGCCTTAGAGATTCTATTAAGTTTCCAACACAGACTATCTGGCTGCTTTTTTTTGTAGTCTACTAGTGCACTAAATATCCATAGACATAAAAATACCAAAAAAATTCTTCTAAGCTTGAGGGAATAGAACTGTAAATGTGCAAAACTCTGTGTCTGTGTATACATGTCACATCAGTTAAAAAGGAAAGTATAGTTCCTTGATTGCCTATACAAGCTCCATTTACTAAACAGCAAAAGTACCAGTCATACATTTTTCAGGGAGCATTATGTTGGCCAAAGGTCGTAAAAACAATTTCAGAGGCAGCCTGCCCACATTAGTTTCATGAGATCTTGATTACAAATTTATAAGAGACATACCGTAGACATTGAGAGATGGTCTCAAAGATTACTGTCCTTCCTGCCATCTGCACACTCCACTGGGAGCATTAGAAACCCTGTCCATCAACCAAAATAAACAGCTCTTCTCATGAACAGACCCAAAGAATGCCCTATAAATCATACCTGTCAAAAATTCAAGTAGCATTGCAGAAGACAGAAATCAATCCAAAACTCATTAGTTCGTCTGACAAGTGCTTAATCTTATATTGTTTAATGCCAACCTGAACAACTCAGACAGAATGGAACCATGCAAAGCAGTGGCTTGATTTTCTGTTACAGAAACTTTTGCAGTGATTATAGCTTAATCTTTCCCTCAGATCTTCTTTCTTTTAATACTCCTTTTCTCTTCAACACCTGCCATCAGATATTGACTCCAGCAGAGTTTTCTTACTTCTGCAGGGATAGATACAACACTATTGTCTCATTCAATAGCTTGCTAGATTGTACTTCTGTATTTTACAAATGTCTTCTGCTAATCAGGATAAGCAGCTATAGATGGAATTATATGTGGTGATATTTGAAGGGGTTGCCAAGCAGAATGGATAAACTACTCACTTTTTATTAGATTTTTATTAAATCTTTTAATCTGCCAGCATGGAAGAAAGTGTGAAATAATTCCTAGATCCTGGGAGATACAGGGAAAGCACAGCTCCTGAAAGTAAGTGTTGTAAGTCAAGGTGCTTTGTTCACAGATTTGAGGAACAAAATGTATTACAGTTCCATGTGGAACTCATACCTTATGAATTTCTTAAAATACTGGAAGAAAGTGTAACTTGGTTTCAGTGGCTTTATTCAAGTGATTTAAATGTGACTAGGGATTGTTCCTTTTCGCTCAGACATGCTGTTGTGGAACATCCTGCATCCATGCTATGGACTCCCCGATTCTCCAAGGAAGGGTATATATGCCTATTACTAGTTCTGCAAGGGTTGTTTAGGAGAGCCCTAAACGGCAGTGACCAAAACTGTGCACGGGATGATTCCAACAGTTTTAGCAAAATCAGTGGTTAACTTCCAGTGTAGAGCTGAGTTATACTTATATACTTACTCTTTCTGTTTAGTTTAATGGCATATGCAGAGCTGTAATGTCCACGCAAAAATATGTCCTAATATAAGAAAACAAATTTGAGGAAGAAAGACGTCATTCTGGAATGGCTTTCAAAGGGATACCTAACAACATCCATGATGACATAAAGCTGGTGGATTTATTTCTTATTTGCACAAAACATAAACTGAAATTTCAGAAGACTCACAATGCATTCACATCTGGAGGATGCATTGTGATTTTATGAGCTCAGGTGGTGTGCATTTGACACACTGTTTCTCACACTAATATCAGGTGGCCCTTTGGATCTGTGTACATCACAGACAAAGCAGAAATTCAGCTCTGAAACAAGAAATGCATACATTCAGTCACCTACGAAGCTAACAGCACTGCAAAGTAGCTTCCTGCATAATTCCAGTGAAGACCCAAATTATAAAGAGGATGGTCCAGTCAGGTCACAGTACACAAAGCTTGTTTGTCCTGGTGCAATCCCTCTGGATTTTGGATGTCAGAGTGTATGTTGTCGGAGGAAGAAGTCCTGTCTTTTGCTGTGTGTTCGTGGGTGTTCTGCAAGCAGCTATAATTGACAACTGCATTTAGAGCAGGGATGCAATTAGCTTTTTTATTAATTTTCTTTTTTTTTTCCCCCACATTATAGTCAGTTCAATTCTTGAAGCACAAGGACCTGTTGTGAGTGTTGTGTCTTGTTGCACAAGGTAACATCCCTCGTCTCATGGATTTTGTTGAAGTCAGGCATTAGATCCAAGTTTGGAACTGCAACTGTTAACTAATTTCTTCTTTTATTTTAGTGTATTGTTCAAGTTAAATGGAAAAAATTTTGTTGTTGTGAGGGCTGAATATCTAAGACCTTGTTTTAGGATGTTGGGAAGATAGATAAGTACTCTGGAAGAGAACGTGGTTTGAGAATGGAAATACTGGGTTTGGAACTTGGCGGGGAGAAAAAGAAAAAAAAAAAGAAATCTGGGTAGATCTGGGAGACATTCAAGAGAAAACAGCTGAAAGAAGACGAAGACATAAGGGAGGGGATTGGTGCTAGTGATGGACCAGAACAGGGTGAAAAAGCATATTCAATTTTGACTTCACGGAGATTGCATCAAACAGCTAAGGACATCCATCAGAATCTGACAGCAGATGTTCAGCCATAATTTACAGCCTGTGCTACTTTACGAACAATCAGTTCTGCAAATATATCCCCTGTCTGCTTTTTGCAGAGAAAAAAAGATGAGAGAAAAGCAGAACAATACAATGAGATTACAAAATCCTGCAACAGTAGGTGTTAAGGAAATGGAAATAGTGGGTGGTTTCTGTGATAGGCCCAGGAAAGCAAGAAAACCCTGCTTGATGGTGTAGCTTCTGGATCAGTGGGTGATTTTTAGTTCACTATGATTCCCTTTCTCACATGGCTTATTTTAAGAGGGGTAAAATGGCACTTTAATAACGTCTGTAACGATCCTTACAGATTTTACAAGTGTTCTCCTTTCAGTCCTTTGCTTCAACCTCTTATTCCTAAACCAGCTTCTTAGCCATATTTTGCAGCTGTCATTTGGAGGCTACTTTTCACAGGGTATCTAACACTGGTGTCCCTAATTTCTGAGTTTCTGTTTCTCCAGGCTCCTGTCCACCACCAGCTTCCAACTCCCCGTGGTCAGTAAGGCACCCAGCCTCCCCACTCTGCGCCTGGTTTTCCTCATCAGAATCATCCCCTTCTCCTTCCCCCTGTACTTGAGCCTCAACACACAATCATCACTCACCTCACCTCTGTCCCCTTGACATGAGTTTGAGAATATTATGAATTTACAGTTACCTGGAAGGGAGCAGGAAGGGCAAAGACTTGTGAATGCAAAGTTACCTTAGAGTTGATATCATCTGAGGAGTTACGGATGACACAATACCTTTTTTTTTGCTCCAGTTGTATTGACTTAAATAACAAACTTTCACTGCATCTTTGGGGAAAACATGCCACTTAAAGGGTGGATTAAAAGTTCACATAAGGGCAGTGATGACAGAACTGGGAGTTGGTCAGAGTCTCAACTTCTGCTTCATTTTTTGCAATATATAATTTTTATGGCAACATCAAGAACAAAAATAAAAGCAGTAATAGCACCTCCATCCTTGGAGATACTCAGAACTTAAGTGGACAAGGTCCTGTGTAACCTGATTTAATTAAGCCTGCGTTTAGTATCAGCTGAGATTGGATAATATCCAGAGGTCCCTTCTGACCTTAATTATTCTATGAATCCACGATTAGTAGCTGTTAATAGCAACAGCCCTGAAAATGAAGATTTGAAATATGCACAGGGAATGAGATGATTATTCATATACCTCTTTGTGGATTTTGAACTTAAATTATTTACCAACATGTAAGCATGATGTTATTTAAATCAGGGGATGATTTCTTTTCCCAAGGGGGAGAAGGAACTATAACAATACTTTAGACACATGCTTGAATGTCATGGAAATCAATGGATTTTGAAAATGTGCCTAAACTCAGGCATATGTGGCGTATTTTCTGGAGTTGTAGCCTGTGGTGGGGGGAAGCAATATTAATAACAGAAAGTGGCAGTTCCTAGAGATTAGAAAGAGATTACACCTCTCAGTACTTCACCTTAGGAAGTCTTTAACCATTCCCCAGGAAACAAGACCATTGTAATGAAAAGTCTTCCCTTGGTGACCCTTGAAATCTTATTAGTAAATGGGATCTTTCCTTCCTCGGGGGCTTTATTGACTAACAGCTGAGGAGTGATTCGTCCAAGGTTTGTGGAGGGAGCCAAACTCTTGTGTTGCTACTTGTGTCCTGGGCAAAAGAGAAAAAACCTCCATGCTTGTGGATTGATGTCCCATGTTTTACTTTATGCTCCTTCATTTCCAACCAGGTTCAAGAGATGTTCCTCTAACACTAAAAAATTTTTCAGCATCCTAATTAGTAACTGAAAGAGAAAATTCACATCTACTATCATTAAGCAATAATTATTTTGTTTTTCCAGGGAGGATTAGTAAGATAAACACTTCACAGATAAAGTTCCAGGGCTTCAGGCCAAGGTATTTATTGACTTAGAAGGTACTTATCTCTTAGTTCACTCCCATGTAAAAAATATAATGATAGTAATTATGTTAAAAAAAACCCAGATTACTTTTTAAATTATTTAAAAGTGCTCTTCCAGAATTTAACAGGATGATAATTGCTCCAGCAGCTTTTATGACCTGTGGGGAAAAAAATTAGCCACAGGGAAAAGGAAGATACTAACCTGCTCTTTATATTTAATTTTTACTTATTTATTTAATTATTTTTAGTATGCTGTCTTCATTTCAAATACACCTGGTCTTAGGGGAAATAAACTGAACTCTGAGGATGGGGAAAGATTCAAACCCCTTGAAACTGACCATTTTGCTAAAGGTCCCAAAAGAGAGAGATATCAGAATGGTTAGAGTGAACACTTAGATAAAACACAGACAGAACTAATATTTGTAGCTCAGAATCCCAGTATCTCATAGAAATTCAGACACCTGATTTCTTTTCTTATTCAGAAATAGAACAAAATGTCACAGTATGAAGATTCCTGCAAGTGTTTTTATGCATAATTACAGTATTTCTCATTCTGATTTTTGCTTAGCTGCTCCATATTGTCATTAACAGCATAAAGTAAATCTTGTAACAAAGACCTTTACGTTCTTTGAGCTTGTTTTCACAAACCTAGCACTCAAACATCATTGGAAGAGTAAACCAAAATATAATGCTTATATTTTTATATATCTCTGAAAAAATTAAAAAGCAATCCACATGGACATGCATAGATAGGGAAGAGACCAGAGGATCAAGTTGATAAAAATTTCCTCTAAGGGACTAGAAAGCCTATAAACTACCCTTTTCCCAGGACACCCTTCACATCTGCCCTGGGTTTTATGAATTCCACCTGTGCTTTTATTAAACATGTCCTAAAAGGAATTTAATCAGATTATCTCAGGTTGATGTAGATACTCAGCTCGAACTAAATTGTTTCAATTTGCTGAACATTAAAAACAAATAAATAAAAACGCTGATCCTAAGTGATGTTTGCTGTTCTGATTTGATTTCATTTCTGACCTGAAAAAATCAATTACTTCCACCGCCAAGTTTCATCCCCCCTTCTCCTCTAACTTCATACTTAAGTTAATGGACTGTAGAGTCAGAAGGGACCACTGTGTTAATGTAATCTGACCGCCTGCATAGCACAGACCATGGGAATTCTTTGCAGTAATTCCTGCTTGTAGTAAAATAGTTTATTAAAAAAAAATTTAAAAAGAAATCATCTAGTCTTAATTAATTTTCATTTATTGTTGTAAGAAGCTCATTACTACTATGAGTATTCCAATCCAGCCAGGTCTACCTCTGTATACAATTAGGTGTGAGAATTTAAAACATATGACTTGCTAAGCGAAATAAATTTGGTTTGGGTTGTGGGTTTGGTAGGGGGTTTTGTCAGGGTTTTTGTAGGTTTTTTAGTGGGTTTTTTTGTGCTTGTTTTTTTTTTTTTTTTCCCCCCTCACTGTAGACAGGTTCGTTTAGACTGTTCTAGAGGAACATTAGCCTACTTTGACAACTAAAGCCACAGAGAAAAAAATATTACTTCTTCCCTGAATTCTCCTGAGTCTGACAGTTTTAAACCTTTAGCTGTTATTTTTCCCATTCTGTTTAGGCAGCAAATTTAAAGAACAGATCTGCAGAGGAAAATTCACTTTCAGAGATAACTAAGACTAGAAGCATTATAGCTGTCAGTTTATACATTATTTACTGCAAATTTAGCCCAGATATAGGTCTGTAGTGATGTAACTACTCTGCTTCCAGGACGGAGAGTGTCTCTGCATGGCACTATACTATGATACATAAATGTATAATCTCATTTAGAGGCAACCCTGGCATCTCTGCATGGGATGCTGTTGTACCAGGTAGGCAGCTCTACACTGAGCAATTCAGGGCAAGAACTCCTTTTCATCATATGCATGTATGTGTAACTGCCTCTCCCTGGGGTCTCGAGGTATTGCTGTGCTAGAAATAAATTATAATAATGAATAAGTGACCTGGACACATACAGTCCAGGGATCTCTGATGTATGCAAATGGCGTTCAGTGCAAAGGACTAACACTAAATCCAGAGGATAAAGTTAACTTATAGCTCTGCCCTGTGCATTTTAAATTTTATGTAAGCTTGTTATGCAGAGCATTTTGCCCCAACAGAAATTAAAAAAAAAAAAAAAAAAAAGAAGAGAAATGCGGAATGATAGCATCCACCTGTTTAATATTAGCAAGGGCACCAGAAAATTCCTGAATGCTCCCAGTAAACTATGACAGAGGAATTCGCTCTGACTATAAACCCCATTGGCAGAAACTAAGCAAATTATTCCATTCCAAATAGTCAGCCATATGTTTGCAAAACTACCCACTCGTGAATTTTACAGCACGCCCAGCTCAGAGACATTGGATAATAATTATGCAACAGCTGAGCATATGTAAGGGCTGGGATAAACAGCCAGCATGGGTTCAGAGGGGCTTTAGAGGGCTT